>MU223815.1:410579-427876 GCA_018584345.1 Thuja plicata | reverse complement strand
TCTCACCACATAAGAGTAACCAAATTTGTCCAACATATAACCAGGTGCAATGTGATCACATATAGAGCAAGATGCAATATAGTTCCCTCTATAAAGAAATGTATTCACACATATATATGATCAATAGTAGAGCATATATAAAGGATAACATATATCGATATAAAGTATGCTCCTATGCATACAACAACATTTTCTCTAATTATCATAATGTATGTTCCCATAACAGCATGTGTTATAACATAAATATGTCAAAGTACCTGTTCGTAATGTAATGTATTCTCCTCATGCATAAAAGAGTATAATTGATGCAAGGTATGTTGCTAATCAGTTGTGTATGATCCCATACATAAGTAAGACATATGCTAAGGTAAAGTATGCATCCATGCATACAAAACAGAAATATGTTCATGCAAAGTATGCTTCCATAGCAAGTAATCAGCATGACATAAGGAAGGAGTTCATAACACAAAATTAAGTAAGCCCATGATTGAACTCCCTCTTATACCACATACCCATAATTAAGTCATACCAAGGGATATGTTACTCAAGGTGACCTACTCCTTCTGGATAATCCTATCTTCTCCTTCTAACAAAAACTCCCTCTCAAGGTATGTTTCTTGGTAGCTTGAATCTAACCAATAATGGAAGGGAAATTTGAAAATATGCCTTAAGAGAAGATAATATGCACTAGGAGGTCAATCAGTTAATTGGAACAACTTGAAGTCTACTCATATCTTTCTAGCCAATAAGATCCTAGAGATGTTTCATATGAGCCAATGATTAGAAGACAACCAATTGAATTTGCACATGCAAATCAAAAGCCCTCATAATAAGAAGTAAAGATAAATTACTATTTCCGGACCAAACCCCGATTGCCATTCTTAGTTTTGAAAGAGTTAGTTTGTATCCCTAGATCTGAAAATTGATCTTTTCCTCTACCTAGGCTCTGATACCATGTTAATATTTTCCATATTTAACAAGAAATGTACAAACTATAGAGGTCTTTCAAACAGTAAGCACGGGATATCGAATAACAAACACAAGAAAGGCGAGAAGTTACCCGGATTTGGAGACCTTATAATGCCTTCAAATCTGCCCTCAAAATCTTGTTCCTTGGTTACCTTTAATCCGTCATTTGAATCTGATTTGGCACTCAAATCTAAATGAAAACAACACCGAGATATTTGGCATTGTGCAAGTAGGAATGATATTCCAAGTATGGAGATGGAAGGTTATGACAGTGAGCTTGGTAGGATTTTCCATGATTTAGTGCAAGATATCAGATTCAGTGATAAGGTTTCGTAGTGGACTGAGAAGCCTATCAACCTAGATGGATCATTTTGATTTCAAAATTTTGAGTCCCTTGTTTGAGGCATAACTTTTATAGGGTGGGTAGTGTAAGATTTTGTTTTAATTGTTCATATTAATAGACCTAGAATCTTTGTTCTAGGTGATGCAAAACTCTTGCTTAGTGTTTTGTAACATTGGTTGTCACTGTGTTGAAATATTGTAAGATTGCCATGATACATTGTGAAACCCTCAAGGCTTTGTAAATAAGATCAAATCAACCATTAATCTATTCAAGAATTCACTGAGTTCTCTTTGGAATAGAAATCAATTCTCTTATAACAGTGATCTCTACAAAAAAAAACTATAAGAAAGAACACCCCCCTTTGTTGCTTCTAACCACTCAAATATGACACCTTAAAGAAAATGTATGGAACCCTACACCTTGACTTCTAGGTAAGTGCTGCTAGGAACACCTAAGGAGGAATTGGTGTCTGATCATTTGCAATTACCATTGGGATTCTTGCTACATTTTTTCTTAATAATGTCCAACTATTGATAATAAAAAAATAGGGTGTGATGGATAACATGGGCAGTCTATAGGGTGAATTGGAAGCCATGAGTAAAATGCTCATGTATTAGAAATGCTTATGTTGATGACTCTGAATTGGAAGCTATGAGTAAAATGCTTATGTTGATGACTCTGAAACCTTTGAAAGAGAAGTAATAGACTTTGTCATCAGACTTTGAAAAATAGTCATGTCCCTTCACGGACAGTGAACTCTAAAAAAACTACACTTCTTATAGATTAGCCTTTGAAATCCTTATAACAATCACAATGTCTTAAATGATAGTCATAAAAGCCCCCATGGGTTCTTGAGAAACAATCATACATCCTTAAAGAGCAGTCAAATTTCTTGAAGGACAGTGCCCATGCTTAATGTAACAATTTAGGTGGCACCATAAGGTTTGCACTGTGCTAGGTGACTTGCAAACACATTTCTCATCCACCTACAAATGGCTTAACACTACAACCATTGAATGACTCTTAGCCTTATGACATGTAATCTATAAATATATAAGCATAAAATAGCTTAGCATAAGGTATATGCAAACATACAGGTAGAGAGATTAGTAGTTAGTAATGAACATATAACTCAAGAGTATGCCATGTCTAGGGCAAATAGACAAATAAAAATATTTATACAATTTCAGTTCTATATTTGGCTTAAAGTTTTCTCTTTTTTGTCTCACAAGCCTTCTGCACAGACAAATGTCTTTAAATCATCATCTAGAGAGTTGTCTACTATGGTTCAACTTGGGCTCCAAATCAGGCAGTTTGAAAATCGCCCCTACCAAAAATTTCATCTTGATGATCAAACTTTGTAGTTTAGAAGAGTTGCATCAGATAAAAATGGACTGACATGATTGATTTATAATTGTGCCTACAAACTTTGGAATTGCCTCTTGATATATTGGAACTTTTATTTTGACATTTTTATTATTGTCATGTATCATAACATCATTGATATTGCAATGTGACCTTTATCGCTATCATTATTTGATTGTCATGAACATTCATTTCACTATTCTTGCAATGCCATTGGCACTATCTTCATTTCATACTAATTGATCTTCTTTTCCTTTGATATGAACAATGAATGTAACCGATGCAAAGCTAAGGAGACAAATCAACACCACGGGAACATATTTCGCAATAATGGGCTAGGACATCAAACTCTTCTTGAAGTTTGACATGAACTCTTCAAGGACTACAAGCCAAAAACTTGGTTCTAACCTCAATCTCTGCAACCCAACACTTTGAACATCTTGAAATGATGAATGTAACAGGATAAGACCATACATGGTTACCAAGAACATAAACAATGCATATTGGTTAAACCTCCTCACAATCTACCCTTACAAGCTAGTAGCCCTTTCATAGGGACTGCTAGACCCATAACTTGGCATTTAAGCACTAAAATCATAAAGTAATTGCACACTGATACCCTTTTGGACCATCCAAAACATATTAGAAAATATGCATATGTTGTTTTGTAACAATGACTTCAAACAAGGTTTGGTAACTCTAATCTTCTTAGACTGCCCCCCTTCAATGAACTTAACATACCACCTTTAAGAGAATCCATGACCATAAACACAATATTGGAAGCATTCAATACATTCTTTGAATTATCTTAAATGGGTTTTGTGATCTAAAAATGAAGCAAATGTCAATTTGAAATAGGTTGCAGTCTCATCTAGACTGTCAAAACCCTGTACTCACTGATTTCATTGAACAAGGTCTTCATTACCTTGGATTCGTCAACTCACTGTGTTGTAGGAGGGTCTAAACCACCATGAAAATTGTCACAAACAATTCTAATAATACGATTTCATATTATTAAAAATATATTAATAGATTAATAATATTCTTTTATTATTATTATTATTATTATTATTATTATTATTCAATAATAGGGTTATTTTAATATTATTATTTAATTATAGATTATTATTATTCAATCAGGTAGGGTTCACGATGTCTCATGTCGATGCCGTTGCGTTTAGGGTTTTTGTCGTTGTCGTTGCCTCTGTTGTTGGAGCTCGAGTTCCTGCCGTCGTCGTTGCCTCAACCGTTGGAGCTCCCTCTGCTGGTCGTCCGGTGCCTTTTCCCTCTTGCGGTCTGTCTTCTGGTGGTTTGGGTGCAGCTTCTGCTGCGTTTGATTTCGTTCTGGATGCTTCAGCTGGGAGTGCGGATGTTGCTTCCTTGTTGTACTCAGCGGTTTCAGCCTTTGCTTCTATGAGGGGGGTGGGGATGAGGGCCCTCGTGTGGTGTTTACGGAGCCCTCCTCTATTGCTAGGCTAGATGTTGCGTTGAATTTGCGGACTAACCGTGGGCATGTTCCTGTCACTAATCCTATCTCTATTGTGGTTGATGTGGATGTAGAGGAGGAAATAGATCACAATATCTCTGTTTGTTTCTTCCCATGCCTTGATTTGCAGGTTTAGAGGTTTTTGGCCTAGTCTCCCGAATCTTCATGAGTGGATCTCTCGTCATTGGGAGCCTATCCTCGTGGATACGGTGCACATCTTTTCCTTGGCTAAGGGGTATTTTATAGCAAAATTTGAAGATGTGTCGGACAGAAATAACATGTTGTGCAAACATTTTTTCAGTTGGGAGGAAAGATTTATGCTCATGGTTAAGCCCTAGCATATCGATTTTAACCCCATTTCAGAATCTTTCATCAGGTTTCCTATATGGGTTTGTCTTCCTAGTCTTCCCCTGTATTTATGGATCGACTCTCTGTTTGAGGGGATAGGTAATGCTCTTGGGAAATTTTTATTGGTGGATGGTGATTCTTCTGGATATTGATCCTTCTAAGGGTCTTCCTACAGAGATAGTGATCAACTCCTCTAAAGGAAGATGGAATCAGACTTGGATTATGAAGGGATTCCCTTCAGATGCAGAAGGTGTTTTAAAAATGGGCATATGGTTGTTCAATGTGGATTGGGTAAAAAGAAAACTACTGCATCTTGGTGGAACAGTGCTTCTGCTCAACACTATTTGGTGGAAAAGAAGTTTGTTTCACTAAAAAATTTCTCCCAGGTGGTTGCGCAGGTCCCTCCTCCTTTTACTGGTTTGGATGTGGCTCCTGTGTGTTCTCATGTGAATGCCTCCCTAGTTGTTTCGTCACCTGGTTTGGTGGGGGTTACAGCATCTCTGGTCTCCCCTGGTGTTGCGGGGGTGGTGACTACTATAGGACGTTATGTGGATGCTTCTCTTGCAAGTTCTACTGGTATTTTGGTTGCCTTTGTCGGTAGCCATAATCGCTCTGGTTTGGTTGATGTCCTCTGCATTGGTAGGATGAGGCAGCTAGAGTTGAAGAGGGCTAGATTACTGTTAAAGGAAAAAAATTAAATGTCTTCCTCTTTTGATATGACTCTTCGTTCCCATTAGAAAAGTACTAAAGGTAAATCCTAGTCTTGGATTTGTCTTTAGCTTGGGTTGCATGAAGGTTGTTTCATGCATTGTTTCTTCATGGTTGTGGGTGCCAGTTGTAAAACCCTCACTGTGGTCTAGATCTGTTTCGTTTAGAGGGCATTTTTCAATATCTTTTGTGACTATTTTGTACAGGGTTTCGAGGCCCCTTCAAAACCTGTATTTACCTCAATCAAAAAAATATTCTTTTATTTTATTTTTTAAAAAAACTAAATATGTCGTCGCTTTTTCGACCACCATAATTGTTTAGTTCGACGCCAATGCTATACTCTCGACATAGTAAGCAGTCGATTTTCAACCAACAAGACTGCATAATTCAACGTCAATGATATACTCTCGACGTAGTCAGCAATTAATGGTTCGACCAAAAGGACTGTATAGTTCGACGTGAATGCTATACTCTCGACGTAGTCAGCAGTCGATGGTTTGACCAAAAGGACTGTATAGTTCGACGTCAGTGCTATATTCTCGACGTAGTCAACAATTGATTGTTCGACCAATAGTGGTTGAAAATGATCAAAGTTGTCGTTTATTCTTAACCAACCATTTGTGAACTTCAATGTTCGATTGGTCGACATTTCGACCACTAGGTGGGTCAAATGTTCGACACAAGCGCAATGTGTCAAATAATCAACAAAGAAAGTTCGACAAGAATAATAGTCGTTTGGTCGACCAATGAGCATTGAAAAATCGACTAATGCGCGTCGAAAATTGGGTAAAAATTTACTAGTGTTGGCAGTGTGCCTAAATTGACAAAGACATTGAGTTCCTTGGCTTCTAGCCTAAAACATTGTAATCAGGTTGTTGGATATAGTGAGTGCATTTCTCATTGTGGATTTTCCCATTTTAGGTTTTCCACATAAATCTAGTGTTCTTAGGTGTTCATGTGCATTCAAAATCTTTCTAGTATTTTGTGTTGAATATTAACTAAGCTATTTCAATCTAGGATAATATTATTAATTTTTTGTAAGTGTGTTAATCCTTCTCCCCTCTTAGCATCGGATTGTGTTCAACACAGGGCAACGCATGAGATATCAATGCCACCAGATAGGAGACAGGTTTACACACCACCAATGAGATCCAATAGAAGCTAACGGAGTGGAGAGTCGAGTTAAAGTGGGGGATCATCCAAGAGTAGCAAAGAATCCAGGAGTAGTGGGGGCTTGAACAAGAGCAATGGTGGATCTAGCAGGAGTAGCAGGCACACACAGAGGTGTAGCACCTCTGATTGCAGGGCAACACAAGTTATGGCATAACCATAAGTACCTACAGGGTTGAGGTCAGGGCTACTTGGCTGGTGAGATGAGGAGACATAGCAAGAGTTCAAGCATGGTCAAACAAGTAAGAGGTTTCAAATAGAGCAGTGACTCCTGAGGTAGAGAGCAATACATGAGGGATCGAAGGATTTTGAGGGGATGAAGGAAGCACTACAAGAGGGATCAAAGGATTTCGAGGGGATGAAGGACAAAACCAAGGCACAAGTACATAGGCACCGACAAAGATAGAGGAGGCGAATGGAGGTGCTACAGAGGGGAGCTAGATGGAGCCCTATTTTGAGCAACTTTTTCAGCTCATGTATATGTAAATGAGGAGACATGTGACCTATTATGTATAAATGATTATTGTGACACAACAGTCATTGTGTATTTTTGGAGACATTTTTAGATATTTAGATATATGACATATTCTTGGTGGTGGCCTATGGAGGGTTCATGTGATATTTATTTGATTACAATGAATGATTATATATGTGTATGTGTTGACACTATGGGATGTAGGATGTGATGCTTTATGATTATGCTTATTTGATGATGTCCATATGTATGGATGCATGAGTGTGTAGGATATACTGATATGATTAGATGCGTCTATATGATTTATAGGTTTGCGCTTATGTTTATGTGATAATTTATGCTTATGCATGTTGTATATGATGAGACTAATGTAATGGCCAAGTTTTGCATTCATTAGACCTTGTTTTGCATTCATTGCAGCAGGCTCTAATTTATTTATTAGTTGCAGGTCCGTAGAGCTTATTGGTTGTGCAGTGATTTGAATGAATTGATGGTTGCAGGTTTGCAAAGATTCTTGAGATTGCAGGGAGCTCTGACTAATTTAGTGTCATTACTCTTGTATTTTTTCAAAGTTCTTCATCAGATTCCATTTTTGTTGTCCTCCTAGCTTCGTGTGGGGATTCTTGCCTTTAGGGAATCTTCTTGTTGCATTTGTGGACACTTGCCTTCAAGGACTTTTATCATTCTTCATGTTGTTGCTCAAAGTCGCTATCCTTCTTGTTGCGGTCTCTTGTTTTGCAACTAGGTTTGATCTTTATATGCATCTTCATCTCCCTTTTCATAGTCTTAGAGAACTTATTTATGGCAGAGGTTGAGCATTGGTTCAAACTGGTTATAGTAGTGCCTACTCAATTTCAATCCGTTGGTGTTCATTTGGTTCATCCCAATATTATAATGGCAAATTCCTTTGGTGTCACATGTGAGTATTTGGAAGAATCCCTTGATGATCAACACAATAGATTCTTCAAGTTAGAGGATGATGAAGTTTGGCAGGCCATTTCCTATATTTTGAAACATTGTCGAGAAGTCACACACGTGGAGTAATTTTCAAGTTGTTCTTTACCCCCTGCTACAAATAGTCACTTTCCCTGATTGGGTGTGTATTGTGGGAGTAGACTTGTGGCATCCCAATACTAGTTGCAAGTATCTCGAGCTTTGGGAAGCATCAATATTGAATCAAATTCAAGCTCTCTAGGTGCCATAATTGATTTAAATATTGTGAAGAAATGATGAAAGAGGCATGGAATATTTTCAAATCATACATTATATATGATGACTACGCTGCAATTAACATGTTCTGGGCCAACAATAAGGACCTTTTCTCAGGAGAAGATAAGAGGAAGATCCTTGATTTCTTCTTTGGCCTGGCGTTAGTTGTGGTCAATTTTAAAGAGTTTAAATAGTATGCCCTTGTGGTAGTATCCCATCTTCTATTCTGGTATATCTATTGTGGCTAGTGCATTATATTATCTTTTCTTAGTTAGTGTATCTAGTTTGTCTGCTTGGCTTCAGACATCTTTTATAACTAAGTTGCCAATTCGGGTGCGGATGCGAGAATTGGGTGCGTGGATGCGTGAAATTGTTTTTGGGGGGATGCAGATGTGTTTATATATATATACAAAGAAGAGCAAGAAATATACAAAAATAAATCATTTGATAGTATGATACTTCACCATTGATCTAATCCTTCCACACTTTCAACTACCCTACTTAATCTCCCCATATATCTCTCCATATGTTTGGAGAGTGGCAACTTTATGGAGGGAAGCGCTTATTCAAGGAGCTTCGTCCTTTAATAACTAATTTCCTAAATAAAGATTCTACCTTATGGTAAAGGTAATTGCAATCCATTTGACTAATCTTTGATTAGTTATATGACTCTTGTGGTGGCAATCTATTATTGTTAATTGTTGAGCACGTGTTAATTGATTGTCTTCATTGGTTATCGATTGATTCTGCTTGTTATAAGTCATTATATTATAAGACACGACGATTACTGACATCCTTATTAATGTAATCGGTGCTCAGTTATAATGTTGATTGCCGTAATCCCAAACTTATAATCGCTTGTTTGGACCACCCCTCAACATATTTTGTATAATGTCTTATCTTCACTTGTCGTCTCTGTGATGACTTCTCGGAGGATGGTTGGAGAACTCTTCATTGACTTAAGCAATGAGGTAATATATCTGACAATATCTGTCTTAGACGACATTGACTATCATTGATCAAGGATTGTAGGCCTTAGTTGACCAGTTATGAATATATACTAGACCATATATTAGCAAAAAAATTAAATTAAATTAAATTTTCTGGGCAATGGTCTGCGGATGCGCCCGAGTGCCCTGTGGATGCCTGTCGGAAGTGCATCCCAGGCATCCGGCTTCCGGCAGGCATCCACAGGGCATCCGTGCCAGAATTTGCTCCTGCATCAGCCCATGCCCTGGATGCATCAGTATCTTAGTTTTATAAGGCAGTAGTATAGCTGCATTTTGCCTGGAGCTTTAGTTGGCCTAGTTTCATAGTTTGCATGTGTTTGATGAGGTCATAGTTGAGCTCTGCTCCCATTTTGTGATCGATCAGTTCATCAGGCAATGTATGGGCTTTGTGATCCATTGTTGTGGTCTTGGTTAGGCGATGCTCCCATATTTTCATCAGTCTACTAGTATATGTATTTCCTTCTATGTACTCTTCTATTATATCTATACAATTCACACTGCATTTTACCCAAAAAAAGAAAAACATTAAAACCCAACGAATAACCGTTCTGATATTAACATGATTGATGGTTTTGCAGCCCAGCGGTAGCACTTACGAAGAATTTCCACTTGAGGTATTCAATCTACGATAAATCTAAGTTTCCAAACCTGATGTTGTCCAACCAAGAACTGTCATTAGAATACTGCAAGCATTTCAGTACTTTGATGGTTTATAAATTCAGCAGATCTTGAATTCTAATACCATATTTCCTACCAAAACCAGATAAATGTCTCACCACCTTTCGCATAAAATAAGGTTATGATGTCATTCATTTCAAGCTAATCACAAGATGCCGTGAGTTCTCAAGGTACTTGATACATTTACAATACAAAAACAAATTAAAATGTTATTATAAGAAACAATAAAAAAATATTAAGCTTTAAACATTTGCCAGCCATAGATGTCTAAATCCTTGATTTTGGATAAAACTGAGGTTTTTTATTCAATGTCAATGAGAACTTTGTTGTTTAAATAGAGAAACTATGAGATTCTCAAATTTTGCCAACAAAAAAGGACCTGATCTGCCAAATTTAGAGTACAGGAGATAAACCAATTATCAGAACATGGTAAATTGTAAATCTGGCAAATTATTAATTGAAGTATCACTGAGTATAAGAGAAAATAAATAAACTGAACATCAGAAAATGGCAAATTGTAAATAATTACTATCCTATGCATCATATATGATTATTAATCACAAATATATAACAAAAATAAGTTTATCTAGCGTTTATCAGAGCATGCAAGTTGTGAACTGGTATATTACAAGCTGAAGCCTGATACGTAATACACAAAACACAAATTTAACTTTAATCCATGATCGATAGCATATGTTGCAGTCATTTAATACTTTGTAAGGATTCCAATGATATTAGTAATTTTAGTGTTCCCCTAGCATGTCAGATAGATTCTTCACAGTAAGAAGAAATCAATCAAAGAGACTCTCAATATAATTTAAAATATTAGTATATTTAAAGCTGTAAACACTGGAAAGACCATTTAGATTCTAATTTTTCAAAGGACATTGCTTCCATCTTATAATATGAACATTGTCAGACCACAAACGCTATAAGAGATTAGATGGCTGAAAAAATCGATATTCTTGGTTCATACTTGAAATTCATCAGCCTCATTTTGCAAAGGCCCTAAAACAGAATCCACCTCACTTAAATCAACCTCTTCAACAGTTGGTGGATCCCATTTTGGATTCTGCAAAAACAATAAAAAGGTAAAGCACAGAAAGGTGGCATGATTAAAATTTAGAAACAAATCCAATCTTCACTAGCATGAAATTCACAAACCCTTCCTAGCTGCTATTTAATGTCCATATGAATTTAGAGAAAACCGCATTTTCACTCCTCTGACATTTTCACTTTCTTAAAAAAACACAAGTGCATGCCATTCACTACCAATTATGCCATGCTCCCATGCAACTGCACAAGTAGATTTTCTGCTTAAATTTAAGCAGCATGAGCGGTCCCATGATAATTTTAAAATCAAGCATGAAGAATAATCTAAGAATATTTTCCTATTATGGTGGAGCAGCTACATTTTAGGGATTGAAATTAGGCTACAACACAAGGAGGACGCTGAAATTATGCAGAAACTACAAAATTTAAAAAATGGCAGATGACTGGATACATTTCTTTCCCAGTTTTTTTGAATTTTCATCCAATTTTTACCTTAATTTTTCTTTATAATGCCAATCATGTAATTTATCTTCTATAGTCAAAATTTAATTTAATTTTCATTCAATTTCTGCAACAATTTTAGAATTATACAGCAAAAAAACAATTAAATTTAAAATAAGAGGAAAAATAAAATAGTCATGGGAACACTAGATCCACAAAGGCTCATTAAAAAATTGAGCACTTGCTGCTAAACAAACTAAGTGAAGCAGCCACATGAAACCATGGCCTTAGAATTTACTGCTATTAATTTGCTATAATTTACATTTGCAAATCCTTCTAAATTAAATCTACTCTGAACTGCATCCTGTTAGGATCAGTGATTTATGTATTAAACCTTCCACTTAAATTGCAGATTCTACTTTAAACTCAGGTAAGCTTGAACCCAAATGTTTGTATTGAATCATTGCTTCATAACATACTCTTTACAGAACTCAAGCAGTCTATATTGCTGCAATTTAACATGCAAGAAAAACTAATAATTTATACTTTCCTCTGAAACAAAACCCTATATATAAATCTGAGGTCTTTTCATTCTAACATTTTAATGGCTCGTGTTCATACAAGGGACACCATCCTGATATGTACCAATTAGCTAACCTTTTGGTAAAGTTTACTCCAAGCGTAGTTACGTAGCCAAAACCCAGAAATTCAAATTTTGAACAATATACAAGGTAAAATCATAAATGAAAAGAAATCGCCTTGCAGGCTTCCACAAGCAGGGTTTTCAAGCACGACATTGGAGTCTGCTAAGCCAAAATACAAAAAAACAAATCCTTTTAATCACACTGATAATCTTCTGAATTTTCTAAACATGTTTACATTAATAGCTAGCTCAAGTTACCAGGCTTGGAAATTTTGATTCATTCAAGGTCAACAAAGGTTAGAAAATAATCGGAAATCTGGAATCTCCACTAAAAAAGGGAAATATCCCATATGAATCGAAATGTCCAGACCGAATTGAACAAATCCAACCAGTATAAATAAAATATGTCCACTTCGATTTGGTTCAAAAATCCATGTATATGACTAGGTTTAGCACAATAATCAAGGCATATTTAGGAGAGAAACACTAAAAGTTAGGAGCAAAGAAAAAAGTTCCCCATTCATAGAAGAAAATCATTGTTGACAATTGCGAGTAATTGGTAATTTCAAACATTGATAAACTCCTAATCAGCCAATTTATCTCTTCTCAAGCTCTTAAATGGATTAATCTCTGATTTTTTGTTTGTCACTTGGCTGCTTCCTAAGCCTTCCATTGTAAAAAGCTCCAATGGCTCTCCAGCATTGTTGGCTAAAAGTTTTGTAAGTCGCGATAACTACAACTTGCAAAACTGTGACTTTAGGCAACATGTCATGAGATTTCTCTCTACTCTCGGCAATAGTGGAGGCTCCCTTCTTACAGTAGGTGGCTTCAACAGAGAGCTAACTGAAATTAACAAAAGGGCAGTTCTTCTTAATCAATTCCTCTCTTTTCAGGAATGATTCATACACAACGACAAAGTTCCAACTTTACAAAAGGTATCTACTACTACGATAATACCGGTGGCTCCGGGGTTGACGTAAGAACTCCAAAGACAGCAGTCTACTTTTCTATTTTGTGGAATAAGTACAAGAACCCAACATCTCCTGCAATTATCCCGAATTAAGATCCAATTGATATAACCAGTAAGGCACAAAGTCTCTTACTGGATACTCTCAAATGTAATAAAAACACTTACAATCGAAGCCCAAAGTCCTCATCTAAGTAATTGCAGTCACTACTAACTATAACAATTCTTCCTCTTGAAGCACAAAGTCTTCAAGAACCTAAATCGAATGCTCAAATGATTTACACAATATGAACTATAAGCTGAATTAAAGATGATCAATCAATGCAACATAAGAATACATCAACTAAACTCAAGACTCACAACACAGTCTGAGAATTCTTGTTTCTTTTACTCAGTTCAGAAAATTTGCACCAAGAAACACCAAGTTTTCAAGACGAGATCTTAGCATAGTCTTCTTGCACAAACAAAAGATGAAAGTATACAATGAGCTCACTCCTTTATATAGGTGAGTAGAGGAAAAGGTGGAGAAATGAGGGAAACCCTTAACCACCTTTGACTTTTTCAAAAGATTCTATTTGACTTATTCAATGTCACAAGGCTTAAAGCACTTGCAACCTGATTACATGAAACTACTATACAGGTACATGTTCCCCTGTATTTACAACTTGCTCATGTTCTACATGTAATGTCATAAAAACTACACCTATTATATGAAAGCATATGAAAAGGTGAGTGTCTGCGACACTCGGAAGTTATCTTCTGAGAGCATTTACAAAAGATTTGAATCTACTGAGAGACTCGTGTACAACTACGGGATCTAGTGCACCTGTATGTTGCGCGATGACAGTTGTTTTACGAATTGTACCTGCACACCTACAAATGACCTTGTTGTACTCCTCAATGTTCTTCTAAAGATGGCTCAACAAAACTTTGTAGCTTGTCAATTTATCAATCGTGCTGAAATCAAAGCTATCCGCCTCAAGCTCTAGACGAACAACTCTCGCGAACTGTCATAACAGCTTCCTCCTTAACCAGTTCGCCATTTTCAGCAATTACTCTGCACGTTAGCTCCTGGAAACCATCACTGATCATGCGCTCTTGTTCGCTGCACAAGCTAATAGCTGCTTTTACCTCTATCACTAATCCTTGAATGACATGTTGTTTGTTGATCATCAAGTTTGAGAACTCGTAGTACATATCCAGTGACGAAATGACTTTGTACTCATGCAGTGCATCTAGGTCAGTGTCTGGCATAGTTCTCCAGACATTCAAATCTTCCTCCAACACCTTCAATTGCTAATTGAATGATGTAAGAAGCCCATTCAAACTTGTGACAGTTTCCCTCGCATGCCTCAATACCCTGTACGCATCTTAAATCACTTGCATACCCTGTGACTCCAAGTAATTGCACCAATCATCAATAGCCTTGGCTTTACACTCAAGTTGCTCGGTGTATCTGTTGGACTCTTCTGGGAGAGATGAAGAGATGGGATCAACTCGTTGTGAGGAGTTGTTTGTTCATCTTCTCAATTGTTTCTAGAAGGCGTGCATTTTCTTCCTTCAACCGATTCTTCTCCCATAGCTTGTCATTCCTTCTAGTATGCAGAGCAAGTGTGTCCTGTGCATCTTGTTGACACCCCAACCATGTTTGTTTACCAAGTTCAACTTTGGTGAACTTATAGTTAGTGGCCTAAAGTTCTTCAATCGGTTTATCAACAAGTGGCTCAGCAACCTCAACATATTTGATTTTATGCTCATCAACCATAACTTTGGAGACCATTTTTGCTTTCTTGTTTTTCAAAGTCTTAGCCTTGTGCTCACCGAAATCAAATTCTTCAGGAGGAACTTCCTATTTCTTCCTCTTTTGAGTGATAGAACTCAACAATGGAGGTAAAGAGAAAGAAGACGGTTGCGATGCTGAAGTAGTAGTCATGATAGTCACTGATTCCACGTGTGCAACAGTAGTGACTATAGAAGGAGCCTCTGTTTGAATTGCTACAGGTATTAAGCTTCCTCGTGAAACCTCAGCCATGAGCTGCCCAAATTGTGCAGTCGAGGTGTCAAGTAGTGTCATAGGTGCATTAGAAATAGAAGGAAAAGTAGAGTATGTATCAAATATATTCTCTAAGCTACCATAGTGATCCTTTGCCATATATGCCAGAGCAATTGAAGAGATAGGCATAGCAGGCATGATCAAAGGAGGATTCAGTGTAGGCACATGCACAGTGGAGAAAGAGTCCACATCTGTATCGAGTGGAGACAGGGAGCTTCATCTGATTCGAGTGTTGAGTCAAGTGTCGTAGGAATCACTTCCTCTCTCTGAGGTTGAGATACTTCTAGAGTGATAGTATCCTACAACTTTTCTTCACTATCGAACAGCTGAATTGTTTCAGGTTCCACCTCTTCATTTGCTACGACAACTGGCTCAAAAGCCTTGACAGTAGCCTTTTCTCCCTTAATGGTGAGTTTTGGAATAGCCTTGATTTCTGAAGCTAAGGCATCATTCTTACCTTTCCCTCTGATTTCAAACCTCAATCCAATTGGACCAGCAGGATCAAAACCCTTTCCTGACTTGATTTTAATGCATTTCAAGCCTCTCCTTTTTAGCCAGATATTAGTATTAGCCAAGATACTTTGAAACCTATCCCAGATAGACACAGTTTCTTTTACTGACCATGAAGGTGGTAGAATGGACAAGTTCTCTACATGATGTTTCTGGTAGGTCAGGATCCAAAATATCTCCATCATCTTCAACTCCATCAAGAATTTGTGCCAAGTTAAAATCCACAACTTGCTTCACCGTCAACCGACAATAGTCCATTCTCCTGACATCAACCTCATTACGAAGGTCAATCCAGATGTCCTCAAGGCGATGAATATGCACAAATTGTCTTCTCAGTTTGTCGTTCATGCCTCTCCAATCAAAGAAACTTATGGCCATAAAATTCTTGAGAGTTATCTCTTGAAGTTCATACTCCATACGTTTAGCCTTGGGAACTGTGTCCAAAGAGTACCCTCCAATCCTGAGTGGATTTCGTGAAGAAATACCCACTCCAGGCCAGTGCAATGTTGACTGATACGCCTGTACAGCCATGAGCTGCCTCGCCAACTCTATCAAAAATATTGTCATTGTGGTAGTGTGGCAAGGTGTAGGGTTCACCCTGGAAATAACCAACTCTAAGATATGCAAAGTTGGGAAACTGTAGGAAGAGGCAACCGTACTCATTCACCTTGTTCTAGGCCTCATTAGATACTCACTTCTTAGAAAGCTCCTTATCAAAGAAACACATGTAATGTCTATAGAAAGCATCCTGTACTCTTTGGTAATGAGCTCGACTGGGTCTCAAAGTCAGTTGCTCATAATAATCCCACACAGGCACCAGTGATCTATCTCCTTTGATTGAGAGGCCGAAAAAGGATCCAAGGGCAGCAGCAATATACAACAGGTAAGAATTCATGTAGAACGTGCAAGTGGTAGTAACCTAAGACAACTGCTCACAGAGAATGTCACTGATCATCTCTCCCCAAAAGATCTTTTGCTTTGACTTGATAATCAAGGAGATAAACTTATACATCTATGGCTCAAATGTGTCAGATTCCTCAAGGCCTCCGATTTTGCTAAGCAAAGTGATTAAATCATTAATCTCTTCTTTAAACTCTGATCGGTGAACACCCTTAGGCTATCTTGACAAGTTGGGTCTCTTGGTGACCAACCAGTTTTCATTTACATATTTGATGCAATTATGTCTCCCATTGTCCCATTCTTTCTAAAGAATTTTGCTTCATTATGTTCATAACCACAGGAGTAGGAGGCACTCTGAAAATTTGGTCAATGGTGTCAGGATCTAAAATGATGATGGTGTTTCCATCCTAATCTTTGATAGTTCTAGATGCGTAATCAATGTTCTTTGCACATGCCATAACAAATTCCGGCTCTAGGGCAGACACAGGAAACGTAGCAACTAGATGGATGCAACTCTGCCTGACATAAATCATTTCCTCCTTAGTTGAAGTTTCAACTCTCTTGAGGAACTCACCCATATCCAGGTGACCAAGCTCTGTATCCCGAATTGAATCCAAGTATGAAGTTACTTGAGAAGAAGAGATGTAGTTTTGGTACTTGTCATATTGGTACTTCATATTTTTCTTTTCCTTTCCCTTCGGAGAAACAACTACCCCTGACATAGCAAGAGTATACGCAAGTGAAACTATCACATGAAAATTCCAAAGTGAGTACGTCTTCATTTGATGGATCCATAAGACACTGATTTGGGGTACAAATTGTGTAGATCTAGGAGTATACTATTAAGGAATTATTAATCGGGAGATAAGATGTAAACTGAATGTGTGTAGTAGAATACAATTGCCTTGGTTATTGATTGATTCTACAAAATATAGTAACTATATATATTGAATCATAAGGGTGTAAATA
>MU223815.1:357693-403740 GCA_018584345.1 Thuja plicata | reverse complement strand
TATACGATCTGTTTACTAAAACGATAATCATAGGCTATGCAATTTGTTAATACGAACAGTCATGACTTGCCATATATGATGAGTCATGTCTGTTCATATTTACACCCTTATGATTCTACAAAATATATACTATATTTTGTAGAATCATAAGGGTGTAAATATGAACAGACATGACTCATCATATATGGCTACTATATTTTGTAGAATCATAAGGGTGTAAATATGAACAGACATGACTCATCATATATGGCAAGTCATGACTGTTCGTATTAACAAATTGCATAGCCTATGATTATCGTTTTAGTAAACAGATCGTATACCCAACGACGGCATATTTAATGAGACCAGACAGTCACAATACTATCGTGACTGTCATATACGAACAGTCCGATAGTATCGTGACTATTCGTATATGCCAGTCACGATACATGACTTTATACATAGCCGATAATCATGTTTGTCTAAACAGTCGATTCAATAAACTCGTTGCATATTAATTATTATATATATATAAAACACGAACTCATAATACTTTAACATATACAAGTGAGGAAAAGGATTGGAGAGTGTTTGAGCAGCAAGGGCAATGGATTTTAGGCAAAATCTGCTCTTTGAATGAGGGAAAAACTCAAAAGCGGGGTTTTCTGAAGGTATCGCGTATGAGCGGACAGTAAGTTTGCAGCAAATAAATGAGATGAATATATACATATATACAAAAGGGAAGTTTATTTACTTATAGGTGGGATTTTTATGTCTCACTACAAGTTATCCGGAAAGCTTATGAAGCATATAAACAAGATTTTTAAGTCCAATTACAATTTTTAACTTTTTAGCAAAGCGGGAAAAGTGTATGCAAAACACTTAAAAAGTGGGCTTTTGAGCTTACATTGCATAAGGGGAAAAACTTGCTCTTTTTTGGAGTTATTCAATATTTAGAATGATGAACTTCTTGTAAATGCAACTTAGAAGAAACGTTGAGACGGAAATGGGAAGAACAACATACATACAAATCTGAAAATTAAATGAAAGATTTACATAAACAAGAACAAACAAAAATATAAAAACTTGGAAAGAAAGCCCTAGAAATTGCAAAACAAAAGATTACCTCTTCCTTAAGAAATGCAAGTAAAGAAGTCTCTAAAAACCTTTCAACAAATCTCTCCCAAATCCCCAGTGATTTCGAATTAGGAAGGAGTTCCCAAGATTGCAGCTATATAGGCAAAGAATTTGATTAATTCTTCTCACCAAATTAATGCATTCATGAGTCACTAAAAGATTTTTGACAAATGTCCATAATGGTGGATCAAAATGCAAGAAAATAGCAACCGAAAGACCCATTCAAACCTGCAAATCGAAGCTCTTGCTTGAAGAGTGCAATGTAGATGCAAAGCAACCCAAAAACAGCACCCTAGGAGCAAAACGTGATTTATTATGATGAATACAAGCTGCAAATGATAACATCTATGCTCTAGACGGGCTTCTTGCTGGACTTTGCAGGTTTAAAAACTTGTATTTGCCCCTTCAAATGCTGTTTTAAGCCTTGAATGCCCTATACAGGCTTTTAGAACTGTATCGCAGGTTTAAAGAATGACTTTTTTTCTCAAAAACAACCCATACGGGCTTCTCTACTCACGATACGTGCCTCCAAATGCCTATTGATGGGTTTTAAAAACAATGATGCATCAAATCGCTGCCAGAGTTTACGTTTTTAAAGAAAAACGGGCTTTAGATGAGCCCTTACATCTCACGCAACTAATAGATTCAGCTTTTACGATATGTAAATACCTCCAAAATCACCGTCTTAAGCCTGTGATGGGCTTTTGAAAGAAGAAAGCATGTGCTGGGGCTGTATTTTGTCATGTCGCAGCTCATAATGCCCCAGGACGGGTTTTAAAAGTCGCAATACATGCCTCTAGAATGCCTTTTGGAGTAATAACAGGTTTCTATGACTCATTCGCATGTCATTATATCTATGCAAAAACATGAAAATGCCATAAAAATCACCGTTCTATTTGAAGACATGTTATAAGTCTTAACATGTATCTCAAAACATGTAAAGACTTCCAAAAACGACGTTTTAACTGATAACTGGACTTTGGATATGACAAACATGTTATGACATGTCTTTTCAATGATGCAATCCTTCCAAACACTGCCACCATAGGTAGTTACAGGATTTAGGAAATGAAAGACATGTCTAAATTTTATTACAAATTATTTAAAACATGCAATAGCTTCCAAAATCGCCACCCTGTGCATATAGTTAAAGTTTATACACATATGGGTTTCTCGTGTAATTAAAGCAAATTTTAAAAGAAAAAACATGTAATCAGAGTTTAAAAACCCACTTTTACATTATAAACTCATTAAAACTTCATATATCCTCATGCAAATATATACAAATGGAGTTTTATTTCCATTTTACATTTAAATACACCCATAGTGTTATGCAATAGTCAACGAAAAGTCCATTAAGGCAAGAATTTAATTAAAGAATAAAGATATGCAATCAGGCCTAAAAAGCCCACCTGCTGAACACTTGATTCCTCGATATCGTTTGATAGACAACTACGATTGAGGCCTAAGATAGCTTGAAACGAGCAGAATTTAAAATGCAATCATTCTAGGACGAAAAGAAAACCAAAATCAAAGCACACAAACAAGGAAAACGAAAAACAATCCAAAAGTTGCCAAAAATCAAGTTCTTGCGACTAGAGAAGAAAAACTCATCATAGCAAGAAAGAAGATGATAAGCTTGATGGAAACCTTCCAAAACGATGTTTCAAAAAGATGTGAAATTTAAAACAATTCAAAAGATAACGAATTGCCTTCATAACACATCAATCAAAACACCAAAACTCAGATGAAATGCCTACAAAATTCATGAGAAAATTGCATAGGGTTGTCCAATCTTGTGATGTCAAAATTGAGGACAACAAGCATATGGATATAATAGGAATAATGGCAAAGGATTAACTTGTTAGGAACATTGAATCATTAAGTTTCCTATAACACAATAAATGTATATTTTTGCATCAATATATTACTTTGGCATGCATGTACATGTAGAATTTAACCCCTTTCCTCAAAAGTTTCTAAGCTTTATCATTTGCCTCCTGATTTAACAGACCTAGAATCTTACACAAAATTAAAGCCCATCATGGCCTGCACAGGTGTTTTGTGCAAATGATGTATCCTGATCTGCGTGAAAATGGGTATGACTCTTAGTCTTAATATTATCACAGAATAGGCAGATACTTAGAAAGTCTTAATATTTAGAATAGGCAGATATGATATATATAAGATTCAGCATATCTAGCAATACATGGGAATCCATAAGGTTGTAAATTAATTCTAATGCGGTAGATTCGTGAGAGAATACACCAGGCCCAAATCCTCCCACCAAAATAAGGAGGCTCATTACTCCAGTGGACATGTAGTGAGATTATGGTGTAACAGTCATGGAAGATAGTCAAGCATTGACCCATTTATACAGGTCTTGTGAGTGTATTCCAAAATTTTGCCCCACACTGCATTAATAGTGGCTCGTAAAAATAATACATTAAAAAAGTGCAAAGGAAAATAAGTATTGTAAAATATAGAATATTCAGAACAGGAATTTATTTGTCAAAGGCTGTCTAAATACAAGTGGAATGATCAGTGGTGTGCTTGAGAAAAGAGGTGCTTTTTTCTTTTGCTCATAGTGGGAATGTGCTCTTAAATTCTGATTTATTAATTATTTTAGTTAAATTTCCTGGAATACAACTCAGACTTTGTATCTACTGTATCTGTCATCTGATACATCTGTGCTTGGATCATAATCAAATACAAATACAAATCTGGGTCATACCAAAGGAGGATTGCATCAATATTGAATATATGGATACACAAATGCGAGAAGATAGGGAGTAACTGATTCATAGAATTTCTCACACCCACAACCTAAGAGGGGAGTTATTGGTAAGATTCGGACCTTGAATTTTGGCAAATTTTGACCTGTTTTTTGCACTAATAAAACAATGTTTTCTGCAATGTTGGGGTTGGCCCCTGTAACCTTTCTAATAGAATTGAAAGGCGTGATCCCATTCCATCACTTTTTTGTGTACAAGTGTGTAATTAATGTATCACAAATAAAAACTAAAGCAGTTTTAGAGGAAAAATAAATATTACAATAATTTACACAGCACTACTTGTTACAATTCAAAATGGGACAAACCATTTATGTCAAAAAAATGCCTGATTACTACAAAAACCTATTTGTGAAGAAGATTTTTTCAGATGCAAATAATGTTGCATTTTACTCCTGTCCCTCTTTGCAGACACTTCGTTTTCAAACCTTACTAAAACATGTTTTAGCACAATAGACATATCTATATACATAATCTAGAAGATATTATCTATAAACAAGAGATATTACGATGTAAGCTACTAAGAATGGTCTAGAAAAGGTGGCATTCCTAAATTTTTTAAATAAAATAATACTCATGTTGTCATTAAGGCTCACCAAACAATCATATATACAGGAAGTAAATGACATGGATACAACTAATGATGTTCTTGAATTATTTTATGTTTCCAAGTTTTCAAAAGCACAAACCGAGCTACCACTGCTATAGCATTAGCATGCCAAGACAAGCCTCAAAAAATATGGAAGAACATCCTACACATAGGTACAGTCTTACAAGAGTGGCATAACTATATAGATGTAAGAAATGTAAGGATAATATAGGCATTATGCCATATTATCCACCTAGTAAATACATTCAGATGTTATACAAATTAATAATGGCTATATCCTATCTTGACACCAAAACCACTTTATTTGAATTGATATATGAAGCCTAGTCCGGTGCAATTACAAATCATTGATGTTAATAAAAAAAAGCAGTAACTAATAACAAAGTGGGTGATGAATATCATTTAAATGGGACAAAATGTGTAGTAGATTTTTAAACATTTTTTTCGCTCTTAGTGTTTCTCTCATTAGCATGGAATCTTTTCAAAGGTCCCCTTTTGAGACACTATTTTAATTTTTATCTATCCTAAAAACCTTAATGCAAAGAATCCTAGCAGTGGAAAGACACACTTCAGCTAAATCACATTCAAAAACAAATTACATAAGCTGATACTGATACCTATACAAGGGATAATGCTATGAACCCTGAGGTAGGAATGGAGTAGATACAGGAAACAAAAAAACAGATGCTATAAGTAGGTTTGGTGAGAAAAAAGATTAGAAGGAAGTTAAAACCTGGTCCTTGTCAATAAGCACAGCACGGACACCCTCAACAAAATCATTTCGAAGCGAACTTCTCAGGGCTATCCGATATTCTACTTTCATCACACCGTCTAACTGAACATGCAAAGAAATACAAATTCTACAATCAATACCATACTCACAGCATAAACCTTCAGAATTGGATTCCTAGAAGTTACATAAAGATCTCCAAAGCACATTACGGGTAAAGAAACTAACCTTAGAAAGTTCATTTTCAAGATCTCCATGCGCAGATGTGATGGTTGAAAAATGCTTGTGTGTCAAACAGAGAGAAAAAGGAGCACCTTTTCCCAGTCCTGAGAGTGCATCTTTTGCCCACTCTGCCACTGTTTTCACATTAAAAATTCAACATAAAATATAGGAAATATAAGCTCACACAGGTAATATGCTTTTTACCATCAGTTGCAAGAAACAAAATCATGGTGTCTAAATACAAGTAACTTTTAGTTAGAACATCAGAACTGTAAGATCATGAGGTCTCTTTTAGTATGTTCTACTTAAGACCAACAATATCCTGATTGATAGAAGTGGGGCATGGTAGGCCATATGATTAGCTTCAGGTCAAAGTTTACACAAGGAAAGAGAATGTAAGATTGTCAAATACAAGATAATAACCCATTATCAAGTTTCTAGGACAGGTATGGCAAGGGATGAGGGAACTCATTTCTGGGAAGCATTTTTTAAGAAGCTATTTTTAGGGGATGTTTATTGAAAAATAGGGTAAATTTAAAAAAATAGGAAATTTCAAATATTCATATGATAACATTGACAAGGCATTCATCATTTACATTATAGAAACCTAATACATAACATTAGAGTTGAATTAGGATTTCACATAAGAGTAGACAAACCAATTGAAGAAATTCAATTGTGTTTCATTGTCAATGTAACTATTTATTGTATAAAAATTCAACAAAAAGCCCAAAGGCTAAAAGTTTAAACTACAAAATGACAAAAACATAGAAAACTTGCTGCTGCCCCTAATCAGCATCAACTAACATTGCATCAAACGAGAGTCTAAATCTAACTTGCTGTAACCATGAAGGATTGCCTCGTCCAATGAAAGCCCAACAATCCCTTGTGTATCTTCCTCATCAACCTAGGAGGCATCTATGAGATCATCATCCCAATGTGTGGTCAGAATCTAATGCTAGTCAAGACTATGTTGATCCTAAAGTCACAAGGCACTACATACACCACCAATTTTGCCAATTGTTGAGTGGTAAGCTATGTTGCATGGGTACGCGTACCTACACCCCTAGGATGCCTACCCACGTACCCAAGTACCGGGTACTTAGTGGAGAGCATCATAGCTAAGGACCTTGATTAGGATTTCTGATTTTTGTTTCGGTTTTTTGTTTGTGTATCAACTTGTTGTTTATCAAGCTTAATTCAATACGTAATCAGTTTGAAACTTTGATACAATACTGATTAATAGTAAACTTTATCACTGTTCAAGTCAGAAGTTTATCATTTGCAATATGTCATTGTTATATGATTTATGATCTTCTTGTTCATGTTTAAAGTCTGCCTTCTCTGTTATGCATCTAAACATTTAGCATGTACTATTATTACAAACATATTGCAACTCTGAAACTGAAAACAACACATTACATCTGCAAACTTTATCACTGTTCTTGTTTTGAAAAACCATTGTCATGACTCATATTTATAGAAAGTTTCTATAAATATTAAATTATATTAAAAAAAATTGACATACACAAGTACCCCCGTCCCCTATTTTCAAAAATAGCCGTACCTGTACCCTAAGTACCCAAGTAGCCCCGTCCCCATGCAACCTTGGTGGTAAGCCTATTCCTCTTGATTAACTATATCAGGTTGTAGTTGGAAAAGAATAAAGTACATTATTAGGTGGGCTAAATAGATAATTATTATGTTTTTGTATTTATGGTGTTTATTTCGTGACTAATTGTGAGTTGGCGATTGGTAGTTACTGACAGTTGGTAGCCTTAAGCAACATCAGTCTACTATTTATACGTACTTATTGTTCATAGTCAGGGACCGCTTTGTACTTATTGCACATCTGAGAATCAGTAAATAAAGCTATAACTTTTGAACATGTTGCAAGTTACTCCTATTCCTATATTCTGTAAATATATATTCCCGTTTACTCTGTACTTTTGTAAAGTAGAATAAGCGAGTAAACAAAGGTTGTAAGCTTGAGGGGTAAGTGTCTTGTGAGAGTTTGGGGTCAGTACCCCCAAGAGGTCAAGGAATATCTAGCAGCAATACTTCCATCAAAGCACCTATCACACTACAGGGTGCAATCCCTGCCACCAAGCCCAAGGGCCTTTGAGACCAGACAAACCTTCAAAGCTTATGTAATTTTTCATAATTTTATCATTTTCTCTCACAATTGTTCTCCTTTGTCTTCTTTTTCACAATATGAAAAAATGGCAAATTGAGTGTTTTTTTGTTTATAGTTGTTAATGTGACTTTTTTAGGTTCAGGGTTAGGTTTAATGTAAAGGTGTGTTAGGGGTACTTGTCGGCCCCCATCCCTTATTTTCCGGTTTTATTTTTGAAATTGCATTTTAAGTTGACTACACCATAGGAGACAGCTACTGGTCCGCAGAACAGCCTTGAATCCCCTAGCTTTTCCTGTCAAAAAATGCCATCCTTGAAATGCTTTGATTTTATTTTAAATTGAGGATAGGGTAGGAATTTTTGCTACCCATCCCTGCATCCCTGAAATGACCCTATAGGGGACGGTCAAATTTTGAAGGGACGCATCCCCAGGGAACACAGATTATTATAACTAACTTGTGTGGCAAGAATGGGAGCGAGTGGAAAGCAGGTGTAGAAAAGACAAAGTTCAAACAAAATGTGAGTAAGCCCATGGTGTGCAGATTGGATGGCTAAGCCATTGAAAGACACAGATATGGTCACAGATTCGAATCCACAGCTTCAACTGCTCAATGAGTAAGGGCAGCTCATGTGGGCAGAGGTTATAGGGGCTGTATAATTAAGACATTATAAATCGGGTCCTAGCTAGTGCCAATTCCTCAATATCAAAAAGAAATAAAAAAGCAAGTACACACACTTAAGTCAAAAGGGAATCTACGAAAGGACAGTTCCCTACTGTGAAAGATTATCAGAATAAGTGTCTGAGGATACAATTTTCCAATTATATTTGGACCTTTTTCGTGTTGTGTGAACCTCTATATTTCCATGAGTTTTTAAATTGCAATAATTAACTGCCACTCGGACTAAAATCTACAGCGATTACATAGGCATTGTAATGTCCCGTATTTGTGATATTGACTAAATAATATTAATTGTTTAATATTGGTAATTTACAAAATATACTAATATTAAATAATTAATAATTAAGGTTGAATATTTAAGCATTAGTTATAATTCTAAACTAATATTTAAATACTGTTAACTTTAATCTTCGAAGAAGTTATATTACGGGAATCCTTCAACTACTTTTGGCAATAATAAATGGTCTTGCGGAGGGATTTATCATGCTGGAATTTGTTAGATATTGGTTACAAAGTGAAGATTCAGATACTTCCTTTCGTCATATTCTTGTCTGGCCTAATGGAGTTAGTGGAAGGTGACGATGTATAGACATAGTTTGAACTGCAGAAGCAATATATGGAAGTCAACCATTCCTTTCGCTAGAGCACGATTCCCTAGCCTAGTGGATTTGACATCCGTGCTTAACAACTGTGAATCAATATAATATTATTGTATTGAATAAAGGGAGCAGACAGCAGAGATGGAGACACCGCGTCTGGAATAGTCTGGCCATCAATATAATATTATGGCATTGAATTAATGGAGCATATGGTAGAGATGGAGACGCCATGTCTGGAGTAGTCTGGCAGCAAATTGAGACACGAAGGTGGAAGCATGACAAATCACCCACGTCAATCCCACCGGAAGACAGCGACAAGAATGGGCTGGGTTATATGACAAAGTCCTCCTTGGCAAACGACATAGAATGCATCGTGTTAAGCTTGGCACGGGCCGTTAAACTATTTTGTCTGTACCGACCACGTAAAACAGGTCACGTGGATAGATAGAAGCAAAGGTATATTGAATACGGACTCGGGGGAGAAGCATATGACGCCAACCTCACGTGAAGACTCCAGCAGATGACAGGTGCACATGCTCATTTTCGTATTTATCCGGCCTGGAATTATTCTTCTATTGTAGATTGGATTCTTAGAATTCTGGAATAAGAATGGTACATTACGTGAGCATTTACATACAATTCTAGTTATATCAAAATCAGTTTGAGATGGTTTTAAATAAATATCTGGATTGTCAAGTTATAAATTGCCATTGGAATATTTGCAATATTTTCTCTGAGGTTTTATATCTGAAAATAGCTTCCAGAAACTAGGGAATTTTACAGTCATCTCCCAAAAAATGTAGCGGTATGTGCTAGCGTTTTTATATTTTGTAGTGGCCAATGAACACGAATCAACCACAGACATCATTATAGTTCTGGTATTTGACCAAACCTGTCTCATCAGAAGAGAGTTGTTGTTTCCCGAGTTCTTCTATTGACTGAGCAATTGACTTGTCACTACCAAAAGTTGCTGTAATTGATGGCAGGAGAACCTGCAGTTGAGACTCTGACTCAGGTTCTCTGCCATAATCTGCTAATAGCTTCTGAACAGCTCCATGTGGATCGTGTGAGCTGCAAATTAAGTGTCATATGAGTTCACACTGGTATGTATGAAGAAAGAAAATTTATTAACATACTAGAATGACTAAAAAGAAACAATGTGAGAGTAATCATCACAGTTGACAATCATAAGTCAAAAGACCAAAAATATAAGTAAAAATGTTAAGTACGGAACGAAAAAAACATATATCCAAATAATAGTGTTACAACCAACACATTTCAGAGCTTCCAAAGCTAACTCCAAAAATAATATCTCCTAGCACAAAATGATTAAAGAACAAAACCGCAGTGTGGACATACAAGTCATGTTGAAGGAGAGCATCCTTTAGCGATGGTAGATCCACTGATGGCACATAATGTGTGCCCAAGCCCACATAAAGAGCATCGGCAGGATTTGAAATCCTTTTCCCCGTCAATGCCACATACAAACCTGTACAAAACTAAAAATATTATAATAAATTCCTTGTATCCAAGTGGATTAAAAACTAGATCTCAAATGATACTTTTACCCGAAGACCTCTAACTTGCTAAAAAAAGGGAGTTTCCCACTCAAATTGAGAGAATAGTCTAATTATTTGGATAAACAATTTCGAAAAAGTGAATAAGCATAGAACCAACAGCATACAGAACTAATAGAGAAAAGAATATATTCCAAACAGGTTTAGCTCATTATATTTTAACAAACAAAAAAGGGATATTCAGATATTAGCTGCAACTAAGAACTTGAATTATATAGCTTTTTAACCTTACTAGATTTTTCAACTTTCCACATATGGCCATATGTAGTTTTAAATTTCTAAGAATTACTGTGTTGTCATCTTTAATTTAACAATATTTTGGATCTATGAATTTCGAATGATGTGAAGCTATATTTAAATACAAACTACAATAATTTATTGCAGTCATGCCAAGACAGCCTTTTATAATAAATCATTTCACTTGGTTAAATGCATAATCCTACTTTAATGTTGCGATAATGAGTTTCTACATTTAGCTCAAGTTCTAGTCATCATTTTTTTTTCGATTATTCCCCATTGCTGAATTTCCGCCACCTCTCAAATATCTTTTTGAAAAGTAATTGTCTCTGGCTAAAATTTTGTCTTCGTTGATACAAATTTAATTTTACGAACATGTGAACATTCCAGAATAGCCACTTTCAATTCAAATCTAATAAATGTCCTAGCAATGCTTCTTACTTCTAGCTTGAATGTACAAGTAAAATAAATGAACAAGAACTATCTAAAAATAAACAAGCAGCAAAGAGAAATTAAAAAGAAGCAATTGTTGATGGACCTTCATCGTGCCTTATTAATCAATTACAACTTTACAGTGCAGCACAGTTTCTGTAACTGATAGCATTTTAGTTAGTCTTTTGCAAGACAACTCAAACTAGAGCAATATGTGAGGTAAAACCTCTTCTCAATCTATAACAGAAAGCTCCTTGAAAATTAAATCCCCTAGACAAAAGACTATTAACAAAATATACAATTACTAACACCATGAACAATATTTTCTGGTAATTTCTGCAAAGTGAAAAAAATCTGAAAATAACTTATAAGCTCTTCTCTAACCAGTGAGATTTTATGAATTTTATGAATTTAAGCTGATAAGAGTAAAAGTAGTTGATTATAAAAACAACAGCACCCTCCAACTGGCAAAAAACAAAAAGTTAGTCCACACAAGATTTTAAAGTAATAACTAATCTTCGTATAGACAAGACATGATTCCAAGAATCAAATAGCTAAGTTGCATACATCAACCTAGATGGGCAAATAAATCAATAAAAATCTTGATATTGATTTCCCACTTTCAATTCAGCCTTGAAATATTTAACAAAGTGATCACATTGCACAATTAAACGAAAAGCAAAATAAACACCAACTTGAATAATAATTTCAGCAGCACAACCATAACTTACTTAAACCATAGAAGCAAAAATCTGCAAAAAATCCTAATTATACCCAATTAATCGCGAGTCCTAAAGCCAGCCGATTTTTTCTCTGAAAAAATCATTGACCCGATTTTCAATGACCTTTTTGCATTTAAAGCGCATTAAAATCATATTAAAATCCCTAAAAAATGGCAAAAAACATTGCAAAAACCTACAAAACCCTACAAAAATCTCACGAATTGTCAAATCACTCAGAAATGGGGTTGATTCCAGGATGGAAGCGAAGTCAATGCGGAATCAGCATGGAAAAAATTTGTAATTTTGTCCCTTTAGTTTTCTTTCCAACCTCTAGAAAACCCTAAACAGAGGAGCAGGAGGAGCAACGACAATCATCAATGAAATTTGAAAGGGCCTCAATCATCCTAAATTGTGGGAGGCATGTGAGATAGTGTCGAAGCAGCTAATGAATTTGTTCTAAATCGCGGTTTCAATATGACCTAAGATCTCTACACGCCTCACCTCATGGATTCTTATGAGATCAAATATATAATTAATATTATACACTAATTTTAAAATTAAAACTATTATGCACTATTATAGATGGCCCTTTAATGAGAAAGCAACGAACTCCTATAGTTTATAATTAATATTATAAAGTATTCTCAAAATTTAAATTATTGACTTAATATATATTAATAGTATAGAAGCGGAAAACGGCAAAAATCGCAATTAATCAAGAGTCGGCCTGTGCATTGATTTATTCCCCCAAAGATTGGGATTTTTTGGTCAACAACTTTCAATGTTTTTTTTGTGATTTATCAGGCGATCAATTGGCAAAAAGCGACAGTCAATCAGAAAAAAATAGTGTGAAACTAGCAAAAACCCTAAAAATGACTCTGAAAGGAAAAACCTGCAAAAACATGATGTGATTCTCTACGAAATTGACATGTGACGCTGAAGACGCAGTCGGGAAAGTTGGGTCGAAAGTGTTGCAAAGTCCCGAGTGTTGTAGAGTCAGGAAGTAGTGTGGGAGATGGGTAATTACAAACAAAAATTTCATCTCTTTCTACATTGAACAGGAAAGCAGCAAACTCCTATAGTTTATAATTAATATTATAAAGTAGTTTCAAAATTTAAATTAGTATTGACTATTAATAATTATTAAGAGCATAGAAGCAAAAAACGATAAAAAATCGTGATTGTACACGACTAATCGAGAGTCCGCATGTGTCGCGATTCATTCCCCCAAAAATCTGAATCTTTTGGTCAACGACTTTCAACGTTTTTTTGGTGATTTAGCAGGCAATTATTCGCAAAAAGCGACAGTTAATCGGCAAAAAAATGCGGAAATCTAGCAGAAACCCTTGGACATGATTATCTACGAAATCAATGCGTGATGTTGAAGATGCAGCCGGGAAATTTGGGTTGAAAGTGTTGCAAATTCCCAAAGTGTTGCAGAGTCAGGAAGTAGCTTGGGAGATAGGCGATTACAAACAAAAAATTTGTCCCTATCTACATTGAATATATTGTATAGTTTGATTGATACTATTTATTTTTTAAAATTGATATTGTTTGTATAAATTTCAAATATTTAAATTGTTGCAATATTAAACAAAAGAAGACTGTAAGAAAGTTTTGCCTTGTTTATTTTGGAGAAAACAAAGAACCCTACAATAATCATTATAATCATTTTAGGATTGTCAATTATGACATATAAGTTCTTACGATTAATCAATCGCTAGATATTTAAAACTCTACTCAAAATTAAATTAAATAATTCATGCAATTCAGTCTCTAGGTTCAACATATATAAAGTTGTTTTGGTATATACATGTGTATACATCACTTCACATGTGTATATCATGCCAACTTTGTATATAATTGTTTGTTAAGTATATGTAATAAAAGGAACTTGAAAGAATTCTAGAAAATGAATTCTACATATATGAATATGAAGATTTTGTTTTATTGACAATATTCGCGAAAAAAGCTTCATTCTGATTTTGAAAAATAAGAAAGCCCACATCATATTTTGGTGCTACTTCAAAACATAGCTTGATTGAAATTATACAAACAAAATCAATGTTAAGACTTTGAGTCCTCCAAGTTAAAAATGTCAAGAGATTGTGCAAGCACTTTGAATCATTTATATAAGTCCTTTATCATCTAAATTTGATCATCTATGCTATGGAAATGTCCTTTAATTTTAAAAAAGTAGTTATTGACTGTTTTTCTTCAATTTTTCATGTTTTTTTTTTGTAAATCTGATATTTTTCCAATTTTTTGCTGATTTTTCCTGATTTTTTCAAAAAATCCTACTCCTCTAGTTTGCCGATTTATTCCCCAAACAATTTATGCTTTTATGACTTAAACTATCATTAAGAAAATATTCCCAATGTACTTATTAAATATTAAGTTTACAGAGCACTATTTTGGGGATCTTACAATAATCATTAATTAATCCCAAAAATCAATGTCCTTAAAGCCCCACTAAAAATCTCGAATGGAAGTACCTTAAAGCAATAAAACTAATTTAAACAAAGACTAAATAAAAGATAATATAAAGCAACCTGAAAATAAGCTCTCCAACATCTTGTTAAAAAATATAACTGATCTATAAATATAGGATTATCCAAAAAAACAAATCTAAAAATTTGTTTAAGCCTGAAGAATCTGGAGCTGGTATTATGTCCTCTTGAGCTATTTGAATTTCTTTAGGAAGCTTTTCACTGTCATCTGCGAGCCTAGGCTCTCTTCAACAAGCTGGTTGTGTACAAAACTTCTATTTTCTTCAACCAAATCATAGATGAATGGAATGTCCTTTTCTTGCATCAACAACTTTATGACTAGGTTAATAACCTCGTCCATATTATCCAAACCAAAGGAAGAGGCTCAAAGTTTTTCTCACTTCGAGACTTTTCACACTTAGCAAGGCATCCTACCTTACCAAATCACCTTTGCTTGGACAAATTACGGCATTAGGCAAATTCATACCTTAGAACATAAGCCTTAGACTTATTTTCATACATGAAATCGACAAACCTATCAACACAACCTTAAGAATGATGAATCTTAAGAAGCAACAAGGCATAATCATGGCATCAGCATCTATGAACAAGTTAATAAATGGATCCAACTAAACATGGAAAAAGGGATTCAATATGAAAAAGCTTCATAGCATGCTAGCAATGCAACAGTAACAATCACCTCATCACTGTATAAAGGAGAAGTAAACAACGATGTTAAAATAACACCTTGACACAACCCATGATGAAAATTCATTAGTATTGACATGCCAACCATTTATATCAAAATAATCATATGGCATAAACTTATAAGCCTTACAAAGTGGATATCAATCCTCTTTATGATCTTGTGTTTTTTTTTAAATGTTCCAAGTATACTTGGCTGGTGACAATAAAACGGCTTCTTTCTTTTGCAGAACTTCAAGAAGCCTAGATCTCTCATTTCAACTATGATGTTCAGACCAATCACAAACTCATCAAACAACTCCGGATCAAGTTAGCAATGTATAAGAAAAGAATAATAACTCACATATTTTTATGACTTAGATGCACATACTTGGCTCCAGCATTCTTTTAAATTTACAAATTAAGAAAGATATTCTTTCTGCCTGTTTAGACTGTCAAAGCAAGTCTATATTGTAAATGTTACCTGCTCTTCTCAAATCCATAAGACTGTCCCCAAGTAACTCCCTCTTCAAAATGGTAACTCAAGAAAACACTCATTGCATCCATCTAATAAGTTTTCAAGTCAAACTAAGCTTCTATAGATGGAATAAAGCTGATTGTGTTCAAATATGATATTGTTGCTTACATCTCACTGTTTGTAAAAGCACTTTCCATTAATCTACAATCAACTCCATTATTAGTTCTATACATGCCTGTCCACAATAACATGTTTACCTTGTGGTATAATTAAGCTTGCTTTAGGGTTTGATTAGTAATTAATAAATTATAGTCCTCCATTGCTATTAGCCTATTCCCCATTTTGGCCTGCCCTGCACATCATCATATGTTGCTGGGTCATTTTGGTCAGACTAAAATAATACATTATTCCTCTGCTGTGAGTTAAAAATTTTCACTCCTGCTCTTTTCAAGTTTTCAACTTCTTCATCATAGTTGTCATCTAACTAAGCTAATTTGGAAATATTTAATAGTTGAGCTACCATTTTGAATATTTATATGCTTGCTCTATTTTTCTCAAGCTGAACCAGTCTTATTCTTCTTCCACCCTTTCTTTTCCTCTGTAGAAATTTTTTCTCTTTATAGTTTTTGAGCATTATCTGGTTATTTTGTTACTAACTATTAAGTTGGGGGAGTTTTTCAATAGTTTTGTGGCCTTGTCATCATTCTCATATTTAAAGCAATTCTCTCATGTTCAGTTTTTATAGTGGGGTGAACAAAAGTTATTTGGCAACCTCAACAGGTCTTTTACGATCAAACGGATATTTATTCATAGTCCCACACACTCATGCACATGTGGATATGCATGTATTTGTTGGAGTTGTGTGCTTCATTGTTAGTTTCATGAGTTGAGTTCCAAATTCATCTGCTAAACTAGATTTTGGAGTTTCGTGATATATTGCTAGTTTCATTATAGCTAAATAAGAGACCTGTAAATATTTCCGAGTTTAACAGCTTGTGAATTAAAATAAACATCAGAGACACTTCAAAGGCCTTTTGTCAACTACAATAAATAGGCAAGGGATGCAAAAAAGCATATACCAACAGTTCCATCTCCTGGACTCCTTGCTGCTATGTGAGCAAATCCAACGTCAGGAAACAGGCCAATTCCATTTTCTGGCATTGCTAGAAGAGTCCTCTGAAAATAAGAGTTTCAAAGAGCTCCAAACATCAGAATTTTATAATAGGACAAATTGAAACAAACAACATAAATAAATAGTAGAAATGAAATATAACAAGACCACAAACCTCAGTAATAACTTGGTACCGACCATGACCAGAAAGTCCAATTCCAAAACCCATTGTTACACCATCCATCAACGAGATGTATGGCTTTTCATACTGAGCAATCTTACATATAAGGGTATACTCCGCTGAAAAGACCTACAACATAACATTAATTCTAGTTATTTTCACCTTAATATAATGATCCAAGAATAATAGATTTTAGCTTGTTCACAAGAACAGTAAATAAGATCTTGTTGAAGATAACGTAATGAATCTTAGATGTCCTACAATAGAATATCCCTTAGCAAAACCTTAAAGGGGAAAAATGACTAAGCTGACAATAGTTTTACTGTTTACATGAGCAACATTAGCTTGCTCCATTATCATCATGGCAAGGGTTGGCAGGAGAACAAAAATAATTGTTTCACAAACTAATATAGGAAGAGGCCATGAAGAGATCAAGAATGGAGGAATGTTATCCTTACACAAACTTGAATGTAAGTCAGCGTCAAATTACCAAATCAAGATCAGATGGTAGCAGATGGAACCTGACATAGACAATTCCTTTTCAGATTAATCTATTCAAATTTTGAACTATCTGACCAGATATTGGTTACACTGTTGGTGTCCTTTTAAGGTTTTTTGATCCCACCCAAAGAATCACATTGGAATCTGAATTCTTCTGTATTCAAAATGAAGTAGATCAATTGATGATAACAAGCAATTTCTTCGCCCATCAAAAAATAAACTACAATTGCTTTAACTTCTACTGAAGCAGAATACAAAATCAGCTGCTAAATGTAAGTGTGCCACTGCTTGCATGAAAAATCAGCTAACTCAAACCACTTTCTTGTAATACTAAAGCGCAATATTGATGCCCAGCATCCAACAAACCATGCCCAGACAATTATATAGAAGTTTAGCAGCATTACAGCAGTGAATAAGCATGAAATCTGCTACAGAACTGAGATCAAGAAGCATGCATATGTAGAAAGCTCCCAAATCAAGATAAAAATGCAAAGTTATAAAACATAATGGAGTTACTGAAACAAAAATTAAATGAGGGGAGGGCAATAAAGTGTTGCTCCTATTGCTATGTTAATCAGCATTAGCATTTTACATCAGCACAAACTAAATGATGTCAGCTAGCCAAAGCCAATTACATACATGAAAGATCGTGTCCATTCTTAATATGTAGATTCTTTCATGAAGCAATGGAATAAGAGATTATCCTGCTGCATTGCTTCTCATGCCTGTACATAATTGAAAAACAAACTTGAACATGGCCTACAGACGGACCAGCTAATTACAAACATACGAACAATTCAGACACAATAGAAATGTTCATCGTATTATGATTGAAATCAGACCACCAAGTAAAGCAATTGAACATCCTATAAAAAAATCCCAAAGTTCAAGAAGATTTTTGAAATTCGACAGGCTATGAATTTAATGTAAGAGATTCATTCCAACAAAGGGTAAGGCCGGAAAACTCGCCATTGCAAGATATCAAGCTGTTTCATGCTAAAGAAGAACTCAAGATTTCTCCTATCTATTTAACAAAAAAGAAAAAAGTAAAAGAAAATGAATTGGTATGGTACAGTATTTACAATGGCAATAAAAAAAAAGAAATTTTATTTTCATATTAATATTAATCATTTGTTTGGGTGTTGTAGTTTTAATTGACTTGGCTGTAGATGTGCCTGATTTAACACAACCAGGTCATCAGATTTTCAAGTCCACAAATTCATACTATCAATTTTCAGAAGAAACCGTGGAGTAAGGTTTTGCATTGCTAGATAGTAAAATATTTATTACAGCTTCTTCCAAAAGTCATTGCCAACAATCAGAGTCATCAAGCTAATATACTAATCACAGACCCAGTAGTTTTCTATTCCTAAAGCATAGAAGTATGACTATGAAGCAAGGAGGAAATTTTAGGCACATCCTAGCAATAGATGTACATCATGTATGGCTGCACTTTATCATTTTACTAATTGTTAGTAAAAAATCATTGCAAAAGACAGACTCACCTTCCTCTAGATACAATTTATTAGTATCGCAAAGGAAGAAATAATATTCAAGAAGATTCATTTGCAGGATAAACAGGTTTTACTACGTATGATGGCCATTGTGAATTTGTAGCTGTTTTCGGATTACCTAATTTTTTTCCACTTTATAAACCACGAATAATCTTTGGATTCCCTCCTACCAAGTTTTTGCTCTCATTCTTTGATGGTGTTGTGAATTTCAAACATAACATTGACTCTTGAGGATTAACATATATTGAACAAGTAGTAGAGTTATTCTACAATGCAGAGCTCTACGAAAGCACTCCAAATGCACTCTGCATTCAAATTGGTGAAATATTTCAGGCATGATCTATGTACAGAGAATTTCAACCAATTGTTAAAAGGTTCTAGAGATATGTGAACAAAAACCAGATTAAGGCAAGTACAAAATAAGGTCACTTGGTTGAATTGCTTTCTACAAGCAGTTTGTGGCCCATGTTTTGTGAATGGGAATCTTTATGGCAACACTACTAGAAATATAAGGGCATTGGTGAATTAGAAAGGACCATCCCAAATTTAACTCAAAGGACAAATGTAGATTCAATCCTATCAACTAACATCATTTATCTTGTATATAACTGCTAATGCTCTCACTATTGATGTGGTGATCACAAAAGATTTTGAGTGAGAATTGTAAGCGATAGTACTTGTATTATGTTCTAAAACACTTGCTCAAAAAGGAATAAGTATAAGGTGGTTAATATCAAAGCCTTTATGTACATTGGCAAGAACAAAGAAACTGTGACCAGAACAATACAGATGACCCTGCTATTAAATCTAAGCCAAGCACTTGGATTCTACATGAGAAAAAAAAGTTATCAAGCTAATCATTGATGGAATATCTCAAGGAAACATAAATCCAGCTAGATGGAGATTTTTTTCCTAATTTATTGGTACTCCTCTGGGATGTTTCTCCATGGACCTTGGATGAAATTCTAACAATGCAGAGGTAAGGCAAGTTATTATTGAAAGATACAAATGAAAAAGGCCTACATGCTTAAGACTTGATCCTTGTTCGGATCTGACTAAAGAATTGCAGCAGCAGTAGCTAGAAATCTAAGTTGATTTTTTACTCAGTTAGCTTGTGCTATCACCTAAGAAATTTAATAAACTGAAAGATTTTCTGGTTGACGATGGTTCTTGATGGTAGTTAGCAGTTTCAGGCTTGGAGAATGTTAGTATATATGTTTTTAGGGATTGAATGACTCAATTCATAAGGCATAAATTTGCCTTTTCATTGCTTAAAAGAGGTTAAATTTGGAATGAGGAGCTTCCATTGTTGGTTAATGGAAGAGGTGATGTGGCAAATCCATGGCCAGTGGACAATACATTAGTTGTTCATTAGAATGCATTTCTATCAAAAGACAGTCCCATCCTCCATTCAGGCTACCATATGTTGCCTGGCATAGGCGAATATCACAGCTGATTTTGAGGTTTCGCACTCCAATGGCCAATTTTTGTGGCATAATTATAAGTATCCTTCTACCACTGCTTACGACTTCAGAATTGAATTGACGTTTTGTATTCAAATGGCTACAGAATCAGATAGAAACACTTATGTAACAGGTGAAGGAAACTAAAGCCTTAAGTGTAAACACCATTATTTAACTTGTGACATTTATCTTATTTAATTTTTTGTGTCTTATAATGCCAACAAACTCATTGAGGAGCTCTGACAATCTTTTTTTATTGAAAGGATAACATGTATGTTAATGTAACAGCAAAATTATGTGCAAGAGAACCTTAGGGGCTATTGCAAACATTCCCGATTCTTTTTGTCCAGTTGTCATCCACTTCACATCACCACCTGCAGGGTACAAACAGGACTATGACCTTTTTCAAAGCATATGCTTGACTTGGGAGTTCCTACTTTATAGCCAAAAGCAAATAAATTCTTCTCCAATCAATATAAATCACGCTCATGAAAGCACCTTTTGGACAAGATTAGTGTTCTTGTCTTTTTGAATAGCAGCAACCAAACCTTTTATATCCATACCTGCATTAATCATCACAATGAAATCTCAAACACATCCATAAACAACAAATTCACCAGGTAATGAATGGTGAAGAAAATAAGGAAATACAAGAAGTTAATTCATTTTCACCAATAACCTCTGGTGACAATCATGAAGTCATCAATATTATAATTTATCAGCATGCAATGAAAGGCATTAAATCCTAGATCTTACCTGCAGAAAATGCCCGGGGTGAACTGCTCTCTACAAGGACACACTTCACTTTTGGATCCATCGCCCATTCATCCAAGTAGTTCTTGTACACAAGGTCCATCTCTGTTATGAAATTAAGGAGTCAGTTTTTCTGTAAATTTGACTGATAGACAAATTTTGTATCAGGCATGCAGCCTAAATTATAAACAGATGAAATGATAAAGCATATTGCACAATGTATACAATATAAAAAAGGCAATCAGTATAGAATAAATACTTTTCACAATGTCAAGTTACTCAACATAAGATAGCACTCTCATAACTGATCTCACAAAAGCAAAAAGACAAGTATTGTTGGAGATGTTCATGATGCATGCAGTGAAAAGTGTAGCAATAATGTTTAAATGGAAGAAATATTTATACAAGACAGATTCATTTCTTCACATCCATATGGGATTGTCATCAAAGAAGGGAAACTAACAAAGCATCATTGAACTTTTACAATTCTAAGACGAAACCAAAACTCCAACAAAATTGTTTGGAGTCACACAAATCTTTCCTCAAGAAAACAAAAACAATCCACCAAAATTCCGAGAATCGGACTATGGTGTTATGTATGTTTTTTAAATATTTTTCACGATTTATTTGAGGTTTACAAGGTAAGAATCTGTTAAGATGTGGTCTGGCAGTAGAATAAAGCACATAATTCCAGAATGACTTGAGTTCTAAACCCGAAAGTGTGCTCCTTGACAAAAAGTGGATGGCTCCTTGTGAAACCAAACTGACTAAAACAGGCAGACAATGCAGACATCTTAAGAAAGGCTCAACTGACCCTAGACAAGACTCGGACGGCCCAAAAGCCATGTGGGCCACATTGGCAGCTCATTTTTGTGTGTCTAAATTTTTCTTTATTGTGCTCCATAAGTGGTGTAATTGGCCCTATCCACCCTTTGTTGACAACCAATCTGAAAAGTCTTTCCCTGGGTCCCTTATGTTGAGTAGTTTTCTAAACGTATTCATTCAGAGTGTGTTTATCATTTATCATATATCTTTAGTAAAATTTGTTATAGGGTGCTTTTGTGGTCTATGCCTTGTAATTTTCCTTTTCTTTGTGTATCATTACAAATTTTAGAATTTTGGGGTTTTAGGGTTTCTAGTACCATCATACTTGTCTAACTTATCATGCCCGGCATGCCATCCTTGACAAATCCGATTTTCCACTCAACTCATTTTACTTCAAATCTAAGATCCTAGATTTGGTCATCCATGCATCCTTTCCTCAACTGTCATTTGTTCCCAAAGTTCCACTTTGCAAATTATGAGGTTTCGATGTTTCTCATACTTTCATACCCGTCTAACCTGTCATGCCATCCTAGGCGAGTCTAATTGTCCCCTCTAAGCTCATTTTTCTTAAAATCCAATATCTTGGGTTTGGTCATCCATGCATCCCTTCCTCAACTGAAAAATTTTCTTCCCAAAGTTCCACTTTACAAATTTCAAGGTATCAAAGTTTTGCATATTATCAGACCAGTCTAACCTATCATGCATAGCATGCCATCCCTGACAAGTTCAATTTCAAGATTTTGAAGTTTCTCATATTGTCAAGCTCATTGTACCTTTGAGGCATTTTTTCCTTCTTCCCCTTTTGGCATGCAAAGCCTGAAAACTTTGTCGTTTGAACGAAAAGCCTAACCTACCTTTCTGCACAGCCTAGGACACCATTAATGGCCTCATAATGGATATGATTCAACATTTGAGGGCTCTCAAAGGCCTCTTTGAAGCTTTGGGCCCCTCTAAGATATGGTTGGTGTACAAAAGCATATGGTCAATGATGTAAAGAGCAAGTGTAGAGCCATGTAAGGATGATGCAAGAAAGCATGGGAGGCCCGTAAAATTACAAATGACCATGGTTCTTTCCCCAAGATCTTTGAGTGGTGTTGGGGATATATTTTCCACATTGACCAAAAAGAAGATGAAAAAAAGAGGGAGCAATTGTAGAGGTAGCAAAAAAGTGATATTCATAGGAAGCCTTAGGGTTTCAATCTCAAGTTCTAGGTAGAGATATTTTGGTACTGTAATGATCTGGGTTCATCCCAAATTTGTAATAAACACTTGTAACCTTCATAGATTGAATGATTAGAGGTAGAATAAACCTTAGTCGAGTGTCTCCTTGTCTATGGTATGTATTTATGAATGCTTCTTGTTTAGTTGGTCAACTCTATGACTGTAAATCCTTGCAAAGACTTTGTAAGGTATCTTTTCAACATAATGAAAGGAATAGATAGGTATCCTCATGGATTACTAAGTCGATTCACTTAATATTCTGCTACTATATATTGCATTTTGAATGTATTTGTAAAGCCCAACTTACTTGTGCATTTCAAAAGGCATAGTCTTTCTATGGTATCTTGATCAAGGTATCACCTTTTGTTTCGGTTATTGCATGTTTTGAATGAATTCAAAGACTTTATTGCCCAATTGGATGAAGGCACTAATCCGCCACTTGCTTTCTCTCCCCCACAATCTTCAACAGACTCAAATTAAACATCTTTTCAGTTTTATTAAATAAGTGTGATCTATTGCCATGTCTAAATATCAGTGAAACATTGGGACACGTCCCCCCTAAACCCTCGAATTTCCGGTACGGGGACGTCCCGGGGAGGGGCACTTGGCATCCCCCACCGTTGCTTAGCCACCGCTCAACCTCCGCTAGAACGCAGAGACAGCCAGGAGTCCCCAGAACGTCTCGAGGACGCCCAAGAGTCCCCTAAGTGTCTCGGGGACACTCAAGAGTCCCCTAAGCATCTCGGGGACTTCTAGAAGACTCGTGTACCAAGACATTTAAAAAGTGTACCTTTTTTTAATATTTGATATATACATGTATTTTTTGTTGATTGAAGGACATTTCAGATCATTTACAAACATAATATGGACAGTTTATGAGGGTTTGTAGCTTCTATTGCATACATTATTGCTAGTTATGTTGGCTACCCTAAATAAAAATCAGAACTGGGGTTTCTATGTTGGTGTTTCTATGTTTGCAATTCATGTGTATATTGTCACACCAGTATCAGGATAAACTATACATTAAATATAGTTCACAATTAGGGAGTACTTGGTTTGTTAATCATCAACCCACCATCTTAAAAGGATATCCCCCTTGGTCTTGTAGAGCTAGAAGTGAAGGTCTTACCCACCTTAAGTCCTTAGTTGCCTAACTTGAAAATAGATTTGTGGCGATCTTTCTTGATTTGACACCCCTGGTACCAAGCCTTAGGGATTTGGAGCCTACGGCTTATATCACTAACAAACCCCAAGGAAGTTGACCCCAAGAAAAAGCTCAACAAGCTTCTAAGTGAACCCTGGGCAAAAACTAATAGAGGTACAAATGGACCAATCAGATCCAAATAGAATAACTATCATATATATACCCAAGAAGACTCTAGGGCCTTGAGATTGAACATAGGCAATCCCTTAAAGACCACATGCACACCCACACAGAGTTTAGGTGAAACCAAAAAACCTAGAAAAGCTCAAAAAGGTCATTTTTGTACCTGAGTACCGCAAACTAAAAGTCCTCAAACAAGGATCACACAATTTAGGCGAGTGTTGAACAAGAATACCTAGAGAAACTCCATGGTAAAATCAAGCAAGCACAAACAAAAAGATGACTAAATGTTGGCTTTTCTAATAATCCATGCAAGGGACCTGTTGATGTGAGTTTTGTGACCACTTCAACATGCAAACTTGAATACTTAGTATTTCAGGAGGAAATATTAAATATCAAATCCTCTCGTGAATAAGGAAGCTCATATGCTAAACAATGTATATGGATTGTGTGATCAAATAAGACAACCCCAAGGTTCCTTTTAGTTGTGGACTTTTACTGAGTTTTAATGATGTGATATGTTGGTATAACAAAGGGACTTATGTTATTCATTCAGTGGACTTCAACTTCACAAATGCGAAAGATGTAGCGATGTAAGCTCTTCGATTACTTCTAAACAAATAAACTGCAAATAGAAAGAGGTTTAGAAAGCTACTCTAATCTTAGGATGCAAGAAACTGTGAATGTCTTTGTGACTCTACTAGACTTGATCTTGTCATCAACTCCACCAAGCTAATGTTATCTCCTAACGTAAATGTAAGATGTTCAAACTATTAATATTACATTAATACCATCAATGGATGCCTATCAATGTGCAAGCAATAATTAAAGTAAAGCTCATCAAGCTTCCAGTTGACCACGCAGGGCAAACTTACAATCAACAAATTGCTAGTGGTATGGATAAAACAAGTTCCACAAAGATTGATTCACAATTATTTTCATCCAACTAAAATATTACTACTTAAAATGAATGAAATCTACTCTAAGTGAGGAGATGTAGAAACTATGCAATACTCCAAAATAACACAAGTAATCCACCCTGAAGACCAACAATGAATCTGCAATTACTTTGGTAGTATTATAGCAACAATTTCAACAAGTCTCTCTCTTAAAAATGATTCAAATTAGCCTTTTATAAAGGCTCCAAGTACAATGAGTGGCTAGGATCGATTCAAGATCAAGGGTCGAGATTATGCGAACACAACCCTAGGATAACAAATAGCTACAAGCATTAAATGTTTGACCAAATACAGTCGGGCACCAATTTATGGGCCAATGAGAAAATTACATTCCTTTTATGAACCAATGAGAAAATGGGTTAGGTAGAAGCATTACATGGACTCCACATGTACACTTGGCATGATCTAATTGAATGTGCTTAGACACGTGCAACTAAAACCTTTTGATTGGTTGAAGATGAATGGGTGCCACCTCATCATGCTTATCTTGTACACTTCATCAAAATCTCTTGAAGATGAAGAAATATCCCTTGATACTCAACATTATTAAGTCCCCAATCCATTGTGACAGCACATATTCCCTAATAGAATATTAAAATATGTTAAATTTAGTATTAATGCTCATTCAGTGTACATTCTATTTTAGACAGATCCTCTTCGATCTTCTTAGCAGTTTCTTATTAGAAACTTGCTATTCTTGTAAATACTCTTGTATTATTTATGAGCGTCTTGCTCATTCTGTAGATTAATCAAATTCTTTGAAATCCATTATTTGGCTCTCACTGTTTTATTCCCAAATTGCTTCATCTTCAAGCAGTTTGTCGTCCCTTGAAGTTATTCACCTTCAAAACTTCTTGTTGATATATTCCTCAACTTGACTTTGCACTTGTAAGAGTGATGCAAGTGTTTCAGGTAGTTGGATAGATCTAATTGAACTTTGATTTCCGAAGGAAATTCAAGTTTGCAATGATTTCCTTTATCTTTGACTTGTAGATTTCATCATGTTGCACTTGCTCTTCAAATTCCATTTCAATGACTTGAAATTAGACTTGGATTCGCATCTTGATCTTCAACTTCAAACTTCATCTGGCTTGCCTACTTGATGAATCCTCCCGCAACGTGTTGGTGCATGAAGTCTTCATATTGTACTTGCTTGAAATCCTCACCATAGTTCTTCCATGTTCTTGAGCATCTCCATCATTGCAAAATAAGAAAAGAGACATGTGTCAAAGTGAAGTATTCTGTAAGAAAACAATTAACAGCATTTTCCATTTTAATCAGAATTTAAAGGAAATCCAAAACATCAAGCCCTTGATAAAGACATCACCCTCGCTAGATAGTTATTATGATCATTCCATGAATTCAAAATGCAAAACTTTTATCCTCTAAAACCTGACTGCATCTAAATAAAATTAAAACAATTCAATCATTTACTCAATCAAGTTCAAATTCCACACTTGAAATCATATTCACAGCCTGTCATCAACATATACCTTGCAAATCATAACAAAAATCTGAATTAGTACGCTAAGATCTGGGGTAGTTTCGAACTCTTAGAGACCTGATTTCCTTGTGAATTCTGAACTTAGTGCCTTCAACCTGCTCAAGCCTTGGAGATCTTTCAGATTTTATTTCAAATGCTCAAAATGCTATCTCCAAGTTCAAACTGCTAACATGTAATCTGCTGATCTGTATGTTTAATTTGCTCGATGGTAATTTATTGCTTAAGGAATTCGAACTGCTCTGCTTATAATCAGATTAAATTTGGCGTTGGGTGTTGAAATGATTTCAACACCCGACTTAAATAGGGGTCAAAGCTAAGGGAGGTGTCCCCTTTGCTAAAGCCGACCTGGCCTTTGCTAAAATAAATCACATCTAAATCGCACCCCCTCACTTTTATAATCAGACCAACCTGGGTAATTAAATACTTGTTTGACATTAATTATTGATTGCCCATGCATTTGATGATTAATTTTTTAGCATGGCTGACTTGTATAACTTATTCTTTTCATCGAATTTAGAGGCAAACAATCATGGTCGGAAATCAGGGTTTAGTTGGGCATGATTCCATGTTCTATCCTTGCTCAAATCAGAAAACGCCCCCTGATTGGGCACAACACCATGTACTTAGCCATGTTCAAGGTTGGAAATCTCATGGTTGTTGGGCGCAATCACATATATTTCCATGTTGAGGTCAGAAATTAGACCCTAGTTGGGCGAGATGCAATGTCTTAACCTTCTTCAGGTCAATAATTTGCCCTTGGTTGGGCGTAATCACATGTCTCAAGCTTTGTTGAGAACTGAAATAACACCATACTTGGGCAGAATGCAATGTCTTTGTCTTGTTAAGGTCAGAATTCAGCATGTAGTTGGGCGCAATGCATTGTATTTGTCTTGTTCTTGCCTCGTTTTGCTCGATACTTGCCTATTCATTAAACTCAAACTTGATCCTTGCCGCTCAAAATTAGGCTGCTTGTTGAGCGAACTTTGATGTTTCATGTGGAATTGCACTTTGTTTGGGGCTCAATGTCTTGACTTAATTGAATTTGTCAAGCCCACGGGCTTGACTTAATAATTCTCGAAAATGGCTAAGTAAAGACTCAAATATGATTCTTGCCTAACTTTACACACTGCGCTTTCCTTGATGATGAATGGATCAAGTTTCAAACTACATCGTAATCTCTCTTTCTAAGGCTTGAACGCCACAAATTGTCTAAGGCTTGAACTTGATGACCCAACTTGAAAGCTCCTTACTACTTCGAGACCTAGGATACCCACGACTTGGACTTCCGAAATGTTGCCAACCTACTCCTAAGCTAGCACCTACTAACTGCCAAAGCGAAAAAGAGGGGGTCCCCATTTGCAATGGAGCGATGGCGCGAAAAGGTGACAGCACACCCCTTGTGAGGTCCCCACAGAATGATAGCGGTTTCTTAAACAGGTGCATTGGGAAATACAACCAGCGCAACTCCCTACAGGCAATAAATTCTCAAGTTATATAGCATCAAATGTATCAAGTGTTTCTAAATTAAGATATGTCAAAGTTCAATTGAACAAGAAACATGTGTCAAGTCCAATATTAAGAATGATATCCAGATGAAGATGCAATAAGCAATCCTTATAAGTGGCAATTCTTGCCCAAAAAGTTTTAAGATGTTTTAGATTAACAATAAGTTGAGTTACAATACCACATAGACAGCGAAATATGATAATTACAAACCCTTTCATTAGATGCCCTTATACAGGTGGTTCGGTTCTCAAAGTTTCACCAAGGCTACCCTGGATTGAATCCAACTGCTGGTGACTTTTTGACATACTAATCTATAATTTTCTCAAGCTATTCCAAATATAAACCTTCAAAATAGACCTTCAATTTCCTCTATTGTTGATCCACTAAATAAACTATTGAATTTCAACATGCATTGTTTGAAATTCGATGTGTGCTACAATCCTAAATTGTTTCTATATCCTTTGTTCTGATTCTAACTTGTTAATACCTAAAACTGTGTATGTGTGTTTTGCAATGGCATTGAATTTTGTTGAGGATGGTTGGTCATCCTTGGAATGGCTGGTCATCCTTGGGATGATCAAGGACATCTGAGATGCCCCCCATCCATCCCAAGGACAACCAGCCGTCTCTAGCTAAAGTCAATGTCGTCACCAAGTATGTAATGACCTCAACTGGTTACTATCAAAACTTCAATTGCGAGATTCCTGATTGCTGAGGATAGTTGCCTGTCTAGTTTTAATAAAAATCTTGAGTGTTTCTTCCTTTGTTTATTATTGTCAATGTATAGAGATAACGCATGAAAGCATACTTTGAGTTTTGCTAAAGCTGGATTTACTCAACAAGAATTCTAAAATAATGAAGAAGTAATACAACTATGACATTTCATTTCTTTGATATTTAAATATAGTCATCAGTCACAGTCATAACCAAAATGCCAACTTCCAAACTTAGTCCAAGTTCTTTTATGCCTATACAAGAATCTATAATGATTCAACCAGATTATGCACCTGTTAAAACGTTGTCTGCTACCGAAAGCTAGGATAATCTAGCATTGACGTTGGGTGAAGCCGTGTTCTCAGCACGCGGACTATGGTTGTTCTGCTGCAGACCGCGTCAAGAAATGGTGAAGCTTCACCGTCTTCCCTTCTATGAACTGCCAGTCACGGCGGAGCCTTCTCCCCACTCAACACCACACCCAATGCAACCTGACTCCAAGCTAGGCGGATAGCGACCCCCAAAGAGACCACGTAAACAACATCAACTCGTGGTTGAGTATTCAAACCATGTGGAGGCTCGTCAACACGCGATGTTTACTGAAGTCTAACAAACACCCCAACTGCTCTGATACTATCGTGTTTACCTTTTAAACCACCCGCAGGCACCACAAATACCACCCGTTACAATAACAATGGCTCGTGTGTTGTTATGGTCTAGTGCACATCAGTACATAAGCTACGGATATCTCTAATATTGCGGGCCAGAAGGATGCTGAAATGTGCAGTTTCTTCACCCGCAATAACTAATGGAAGGCCACACAATCTCGTAGGCCGATATATAGAGATTTCAGTCCCTGCGGTATTCTTCCCTTCAAGGCTACGATTTTTTTACTGGTTATTTTAACGCTGGGAGTAATGTCAGTCCTCTTAATTCTCTAAATTTGAAACTAAGTGCTGAAGCTTTAAAGATTGATGTCTTTCACTTACTTGATGAGCTCAAAGGTGAAATTTGTGTAACTCAACCACAATTGGAAATGTCAGGGCTACGTCCAACCTTCTAATATTTCTTTAATGGGCTACGTCCTCAAGAAATAGACCAGTCACAAATGCAACCAGATTCATTTTTTCTTTTTATAAATTCCATGGTGCTTTTCCCAAGAAAGCCTTTTACTTTTATAACCTCGAAGTGAGGGAAAACTCCACAACTTAAGCAATGTGGGATAAAGGTGCTCACTTAAGTTACTTTAAGTCACTTAAGTTACTTTTATAAAATAAAGTAACTTAAAGTCATAAAGTGACTTTATAATATCCTTTTATAAAGTAAAGTGACTTTACTTTATAAAATAAGCCCAAATAATAAATGCCCGCCCACTCAAGGTTGTGACTGGCTGACATCCTCTGAAAGAAGTCTTTAGCCTATCCGGATGGGGGAGATAGACTAACCAGGTGTCATAATGGCCTACTACGGGATTGGGGACAACAAAGTACTGGGGACATTTCCAAATTTTCTTGCCTAATTGGAGACGACTTGTAAACATTCCATGTCATTTCCTCGTCCACAGTGCGGTACCTATTTCCGGGACGTTGCTAATTATGGTGGAAACACATCCCTAGGTAATGTTGCAATGGACACAATGATTCTTTACGTCTTTACAAACACATAATATAATTGCATTTTTCTTACCTTTCCACTTAACTTTGTAGAATTTATTTCACTTGTTTTGTTGATTCTTAAGGTATTTTTTTAACAAACTTTGCTAAGTTGATTCACTCTCTCCTTGCTTCATCTTATCTGCAATGTACCATGCTTGCAAACAAACTTCATCAAGACCTCAAGACATTATATAGACGAAAAATTTCCTTATGTGTGAGCATATTTATCATATTTATAATTTATTTTATCCTCACACCGTCTTCTTCAAAGTCCAAATTCGAGGGTGTGGCTCTTCTACAAGATAATGCAGTATAAACCTACATAGATTGGTTATTTATTTGCTTAAAATATTGTCATTTAATCTTTCAGTTTATATTGTGCACAATTGGATAGAGATTCTTGTTAAGCGATTCTTTATAATATCCCATCCAAAAAATACATTGGCTTATTCTTCTACTTAGATGCCAACTGGATGACTTTTCCACCAAACTAGAGCTTGCCCCTCTATTTTTGAGATGGGCAAAATAAATTTTTGATCCTAAATCGACCTCATAGAGACAAATGTAAACCTCCATTTGCTTAGCCCACCTATCAACAATATCAACCTCTACTTGTACTTCAGAAGCTTCAATATCTACATTCATATGAACTTTTAATGGGGTCTATTGGATACTTTATCTTATCTTTTCAATCCTCTACTTAGTGTTTCTCCTCTTCATTTAAGAACCAATTCTTATTATTTTCTTCATTATCTTCTTCGAGGAGCTAGTCTTCTTTCACTCCAAATTTCTTAGCAAGGGAAAGTACAACATTGTTGTGGATGCTTGATTAGTAGCAAACAGCTAATGTTGTTTGATGAAACATTCTTTTGTCTTCATCATGAACTCCAAGTTCGCTTTCAACATGGCAGCTCTGCCTCCAAGGTTTTCTTCACCTTCTTTGGCCATCTTCCACCTTTTTGTAGATATCCCTGATTTGAAGGGTGGTAATTCTTCATTATAGGACCTTATCATTATCATATAAACCTACACAAACAACTATTCACAATACCTAAAGATCATACTGCTTTGGTACCAATATAATATGTAGCTTGCATGCTTCCATATAGATATCTATACTGTCCAACTTAAATTAAAAAATTGGTTGAGATTAGAAGAGAAATAATAACAGGATCAGTATTCTTAGGTTGTTGGAAATGAAATATTACCATGATAATCAATCGTAAAACAATAAAGAACAACAACCACAACACATATGATAAAGAATTTACCCGATACACACTAGTTTGGATAAAATCAACTGGAAGTGGCAAGTTATCAGCTTTCATTCCGTTCTTTGACCAACAGTAGTTTAAAAGAACTGAAATAGAGCATTTGGAAGGATCTTTCTACTGTAGAAAGCTCTCAACTATTCTGTTCAGTGTTTACCAGTAAAGTCTTACTCCTGCAATCAATTGAACTTTCAATTATCACTCTCACACTCCCGTTGTCTCCATAAGCTTCAACATCTTTACAAATGTCATCAAGCAGAAATGTCCGTTCATTCACAAGAGAAATTCCAAGGAATATGAAAACTTCCCGTCTTTGCCATGTCATCTATGCAACCACCGTGACACGCGCGAATCTACCATAATATTTGTAATCACCACAATCACATCTACAACCACCACCGTGACATCAACAACCACCCTGATACTAATGCAAACAACACCTTGTTGATGTTAGCGGTTCTATCACCATGCAAAACACTATCTATTTCAGCTTTGTTTCTAATGGAGTTCTTAGTAGTTTGATGAAGTGATTTGTTTTTTGATTTCTTATTGCTGAAGTATCTAGGGATTACATTTTAAAATTATATGATACATGAACTACATCTCACGAGGATCATAAATATCATGTTCCGCCACAAAACTTTGAAGCAAAAACAGCCACAATTACACAGATGAAGCGAACAAATGATTACACTGCAGTTTGGTGAGCATTATTTATCTTTTAGACAGGGTGTAGCGTATATTGCCTGTGCAAGAACACAATGCCACTGGGGTCGATAGAAAGAGGCATTCCGTTTCATTCAGAAATACGTCATTTAAAACTTCCGCTAGGTTTAACCAGACATTAGAGTCGCATGCATATTACAAAGTGAGTTTGTTCCAAACAGTTGGGCATGGATCCTCACCACACCTTCCATACCCAGTAATTTGTGCCAGTTTAGGCACTTCTCTTCAGATTTAGGTTTCTAAGGTTGCCTGACCCGGATATGACTGTGGCCAGAAAGAAAATCAACAAAAAGCAGGATTCTCAGTTAAATGAAGTAGCTGATGAGCAAACACCTTCCGATCTTTAATTTACGAAATTCGCATATACATTTGACGATCAAACATGTGCTGTGGCCAATATGTAAACCCTAACCCTCTAGCGTGTCACTTCTGAGTGGAAAATGAAGAAAAAGAAAAAGACCTAAATTCATGGCATTGAGAGCTTTAGGCCTGTCAAGAGTGAGAACGGCCACTCCGTTGGGAAAGACGTTGCCACGTACAAAAGCCGCTGCTTCCGCCATAGCGTTGGTGTTGAATCTTTTTGCTCCGAAACACCTCAAATGACCGCCGAGAAGTCCTCCTGCTCTCGCACAAGGCGGAATTGATAAAAGAATGGATGCGAGTGAAGAAATTCTACGATAGGGATTATAAACTTGTGAGGCTATTCGCAGGGCCTGTGAAGAAGAGGGGAGGCTGAGCATCATTCGAAAACTGATTCAATTCAAGGCATGTGAGAGCAGTAGAGTAATTAAGGTTTTCCGTGTCGCTTTCTGCGTGACGTATTTCCTGTGAAGGATTCGGTAGAGGATTCCATTTCAAAAGTTTTGACGGTCTACTACTGTTGGCACCCTAACTTTGGGGTCTATGTGGACCGCCACGTGGACCCCAAATCTTAATTTTTTAATTTTTATTTCTTTTGTCTAGTTGGCAACCTCAAATCAAAATTCATGGCGCTGGGTCATCTGTCTGCCACATCAACTAGCTGATTTATGCCAACATGTCCAAAATGACCCCTTTTGGTGCGTCGACTGGGACGTGCGCAGACCCACCATCAAGTCTGGTTCGCCTTTCCATCAATACTAGACACATTAGCTTCGTTGTTACTGGCCACCATAGCCACTTGTACGCACAACCTTATCTTACTGTCAACTACTCACACTCAAACCTCCCACCGCATTTAATACGCATCACCTCTAATTAATTCTACCACCCTAGTTACGTTAAACGATGCAAAAACCATTTACTACGTCTGCCTCCTCACCAATTGCACCTATCTTTCATCCCTTTATATCCCGCCTTTTCAGGAGAGTTCTATCTATTTGGGACCGAAACGTAAGTAAAAGAACACCTTGCAACTTCGCCATGCAATTGTTACTTGCTATGTTTGTTGTCGTTGTCTTTCCAATTTCACAAGGTAAAATATAATCTTGATTTCGCATTTGTCGATTTCAACTATTTTTTTTGGTTGCATGGAGGTACATGAATGTGTTCCTTTTACATTTAACGGTTTCATTTGCAGTAAACGTCAATTCTGTCACATTTTTCATTCATTCCTTCACAGAAGCAAATCATTCTTTCGCATTCATAGCTTCCTTTGCAAGTGAGGTGACGACATTTGTGGATTGTGAGCACGAGGACTACGGAGGGGGCTTCAAACAGACGTTATTCGATCCAGTGAGGATTAATTCCTCACTACAACCACGCATTAACAAGAAATGACTGTAAAATTTGGGTTTAGGCTTTTGTTTCTTGGCATTTTCTAATCTGTGTTTTTGTTTGTCCACAAAATTTTGTATTGGGTCTTTGTGTTTATGAACACATTCTACAGTGTTCATACACACTTTAATGTCCAAAAGGGAAACATACTCCTCTGCTCATCCGTCATAGTCAAATATGTGTTGCCCGTTTTGCAAGTTTCGTGTATGGAATTTTGATAAAATGCTTCTATAAAGGGGTTTTGGGTTACTCGTTATTTCGTGTTATGTAAACAATGAAAGTTGCAAATTAAAGTTTTGGAAGAAGTGTTAATTTGGTGTTTCTTCTGCTAATGGATTCCTTCGAACATAAAAGGTTTTTATAATTTTGTTTCAATAAAACCACATTCGGGTTCTTGCTTTTGTTAATAAGTTTATTTGATTTTGTAAACTCAAGTTCTTTTATTAGGTAAATAATAGTTGAATATAATTTTGTTTTGGATTTTTAGAAAAAAATACCAGTTTGTGTATTATGTAAATAACGGTTTTTAAAAGCTATATTTCAATTTTGGGTCTATGAAAAAAAAAAGTATTTTGTTCTCAAAAAACCTCTTTTTTCTAAAGTGTCTTTTATGTGATTGCATTTGTATTATCAAAGCCCTTGTGGGTCTACAAATTCCGTGCTATGGATTTTATTACAAAAACCCTAGTTCGGGTTGGTATTCTGTTAAGGGTATGAAAATTGTGGGTCTGCAAATAGTGTATTAATGATTTTATTACAATAACCCTAATTATATTTTATTTTTGTGTTTGGATACACCAGTCGAATTGAAAAAGGTACCATTGAATTTTAACATATTTTGGTTTTGGGTCTGTGAAAAAGATGTATTTTGTAAAGTGTTTGTTATGTGGTTGAGTTTGTATTATTAAAACCCTTGTGGGTTGTTATGCCCTGCATACCCGTCCCTACATTTTGTGTGCAAAATATTGGGTCCCCTTTTTCGCTTTTGCTCTTGCCTTGTTCCCCCTACCTTTGTTTGTTTTTGTTGCTTCTCCGGGTTTTCCCTCCCGCGGGGTTTGTTTTCTTTTGCTTTTGTCTTTTGCGTCTCTGGGACCCGGTCCCAGAGTTGGTTGTTTCCTTTCCAAAGCCAGATTCCGGACTCCGGGATTCCCTGCCACGATGTCTCCTTTTCGTAAGGAGACATGGTCGCTCAGAATCCCCAGGCCCGGAGTCTGGAGGTTCGCCTATTCTAAAGTTTGCTGGAAAGAGGGTAACTTGCTTTTTACCTTGGGTATAAATAAGATTTACATGTCATTTTTACAGTTACCGCGATTAAAACACTTAGAGTTTTTAGAGCGATTCCTTGGCGATTTGAAGTGTGATTAAGTGTGAATTACTATGAGCTTAGTGGATAACTACGAGTTGATTTTCGGTAGCTGTTCGTGAGCATTGAAAGTGGAAGTTGTTGCAGAGCGGTCCTGGTGCCTCCTCTCTTTGTCGTTCTTCGGATTCCCAGGTAGGTCTTCTAGTTCTTGCCTTCGTTTTCTTTGTTTTTTGTTTTGGTTTTTGGTTTGCTTTGTTCTGGTTTTTGTGTTTTCTGCTTTTGGTTTGCCACCCGTTAGTGGGTTGGCTCTGCCAGAGGGTTGTCCGCCCTCTGCACAGCTATAGGTTAATGTACATTTTGTATTTTTGGTCTTAGGATAGTTGTTGTACATTGTGTTTATTTTGTCTAGACTATGAATGGTGTATATTTTTATATATTGCATGTATATATGCTTCAGCCCTCGACCCTCCTATATTTTATCTATATATTGTATATCTGCTCGAGCTCGCGAGTTCTTCGCGCTCTGTCAAGCATTTTGGCTTCTTGAGGCCGAGCTCGTCGAGACAGAGTCGCCATGGTTTGAACTCGGCACCTCATTGGTTTGAACCATGGTAGCTTTCTCTCTCCTCCATCGCATCACCATAATGGCAGGATTAATTTCCCACGAGTGGGCATTCAAACCATGGCCTATTTGGCAAAAAAATTCCCTGTGTCAGCCCACTTGTCACCATAAATGTCTTTACGCTTCCTGCCATCTTACCACGTGCCAACGCACGTCGACCAAAGTACGACTTGTTGCCAGTCACATCGGCAACGACTAGTTTGTCCGGACTCCGGACCTCCAGCGGGGCCTTGTCTTCTACTTCTCCTTGCCACCTTGTCAGCACACTCTGGAATGCTAATTCATGTTCATTTTAGATACTCTGGAACTTTTGATATACGTACTAACACTTTTTTAACAGGTGCAGGTTTGTGGACAATCTCCCTGAGTTATAATTTATGTTTATATATGTCCTGACAGCTCTCTGGTCTTGCAGGTTGTGGATAGATTGATTGAAAATGTCTGACGATTTCGACCCTCCTAATAGTCTGGAACTACCCACCACCTCTACCCGGGCAACTACAAAATCAAAGATTGAAAGAATGCTAGCGAAGCTGCCTTTAACCTCCAAGTATCCGAAGGATGGAGGTATTGCGGGGTCCAAGGTGAACTCCAACGTTCAGGAAATAACGGATACGAATCCCGGGACTTGGGCCGAATTGCAAAGTTTAATCCAGGCCATTTACAGGTTAAAGGCCGAAGGAGATAAAATGGCCACTTGCTTAGTTGCCTCTGGCATCATAAAGGCCGTGAACTTTCCATGTGCGGTGCAGTCGCCGGAACTAATGGGGCAGTTATCGGCACTATACAATGCATCCACTCGCTCAGTTCTGCTTCCGGATCCCCAGCCACTACAATATCCCACCACAATTGTCACATTGGATGCTCCCACCTTTGCTTCCGGGTTGGGAATACCTCAGTTCAAAGGGTCCGCCGTCATCACCAGGGCCAAATCATTGGAAGAATTCAGTAAAGCCGAAATCATTTCCCGGCAACACCTCAAAAATCAGTGGTTGAAGTCTCCAAAGCGAGACTACAAAAGAATGAAGTTGGAAATTCCCCGCAGGGATTTCAAAGAGCCCATTCAAGCGGGCATCATATTTTTATGCAGGATCTTCGGATGGCCCCACGCCAGGGAATTCTCGGCGTGGATGTATTATTTTCTGTACTGCATCACGATACACAACAGGACCTTCAACTAGGCATCCATTATATCTAACCACGTGGATACACAGATGAGGACCGTCGCCCAGAATTCCCAATTTTACATGACATCATATGTGTTGTGGGCATTAGCACAGCAAAGGCTGGCTTTTCAAGGTCTAGGAACAGCAAGGGAACTCGGGAACGGCCTGGGACAAGTCACACCATGGGACCATTATCCCCAACTATAGTGGGAGCTCAGTTTCCTGAACTTCTGTCGGGTAAATGACGCCTTCATTTACCATAACATTCTAACACTTACCCGAGATTCCAGGTATCGCCTCTCACAGGCGGAAATGACGTTGGTCAACTCTTACGGCCGGTATTTTATTCAGTTCCGGCACCACACCTACATTAGGGTGACATGCTTCAGTGAGAAGCCCTATCTTCTTCCCCGGTATTGTGGGGATAGAATTATTCTCTTGGAGTTTTGCAGGTAGATGATGGATCTGCACGCCTTCTTCACATTGAAGAAGGTCGTCAACGTCCCATTCCCTTTCTCTTGTGGGAATTATACATGCACCCTCGCCGCGGCTCAGGAGGCAGGCAACGAATTAAAGAGCTTGGGGCTGGTTGAATTCAACCACGCCCGAAAAAACTATGATCCCTGCGGCAAAATTGCCACAACACTACCTCGGGCGTCCCCACCGCATAAAGAGGATATTGAAGACTTCTTGGCAAACTGCCAGGATAGTTTTGATCTCCAGGCCCTACAACATACAAGGATGAGCAAAGGGATCATGGAAGCCCTGGACCTTCAGACTTTCCCCAAGGGTTTCAAAGATGGCGGGCCGCTAGAGGATCCAGCATACAAAGGACAGAGGCTGGACAAATTAGACCTCCCTCGAGTGGATTGGGCCACTCTGGAGGATTTAACAATTGATGGGGTATGTTGCCCCATCATAGAGGCAAGTCACAGATACTTTGCCCGGGTGTGCCCCAAGAGCACCCGAAAGAAATCAACGGTCAAGAAGACCATTCCCTCTTTAGCCGGCGTCGGACCTTCTTTGTCCGTCGAGGCCGCTGAAGCAAGTGTAAGTAAAGGAAAAGAGAAAGAGGGAGTCCCGGTGCCCAAGGCGCCTCCTCAGATTCCCACTCTTCTAATGGCCCAACTGCAAGAGCAAATGGAGGCGGCAAAGCTGGCCAACCAGCAAATCAGCATGCAAGTATCTATCGGTCTCCCGATCACTCCAATGGCATATGCTCGCCCAACGGGGTCCCCTTCGCTGGCAGCAATGATGAACAGACAGACTTTCACTGAGGTGAAGTCTACCAACATTCTGGATACCAGGGCTTCACTCATAAGGAGAAAGAAAACAGTCGTGACCCCTATACCAAGCACCGCCCCCGGTATGCCAGAGAGGCCCCCAGTAGATGTAAGTTCGGATTCTCCCAAACTGGAGGATATTTCAGACTCCTCTCTGCCACATGACAATTTTGATGATACCTTCTCGACGGAGGAGCTTCTAGAGATTCGACAGGGTATTAGTCATGAGGTGGAGGAAATTGAAACTCAGGATAAAGAAGAAGTCCCTGCAGAAAAAGAAGTCCCAGTGGAAAAGGATATATCAGAGCAGGAGGCTCAGGAAGAAGTGCCCACAAAGCTTGAGCAGGAGAAAGTACCAGTCCAGGAGGCCGAGAACGCACCAAGGCAGCCCACAAACGAGCAACCGATGGTCGGAGAACCCGGACCCGAGGGAACAACCATACCTCCAACCATTGTGCTTCAAGTGCCTTTGGTGACTCTGGGTGACCAAGTGCCCTGGAGCACTTTCGGTGAGGTAGTAACGGCAGCCACCTTGTTAAACTTTGGCCAGTGACCTCACCCACCTCCAGAAGATGCCCCGATAGAGGAGAACATTGCAGGAGACGAGGCCAATGAGGCCCAGGAACAGCAGCAGCAAATGGACCAAGAGGTCCCAGATAAGGAAAACGAAGAAGTTGTTGATAGCACCAGGGAAGACGATGTCCCTGAAAATACAAAGACTAAGACCAGGGAAAAGATCCCGGGCAATACCGCAAAGGACGTCAGCATGGCGGAAAACATCGAGGGGTCCGGAGAACAGGAAACAAGAAAAGAAAAAGAATAAGGAGAACCGGAACAGTAGCAAGAAAAGGAACCTGAAGATAACACTCCGGGAATGCACTGCCAGATTCCGAAAGGGATCTTAATGAACAGGTATTGGCGGCAAGGCCGCCCCAACCGCCCCAATGGATGGTGGAATCAAAGAAAAGGAAAGCCTCGACACCAACCGCAAGTGCTCCCCTCTCGTTGGCCGAAATGATGGCCAGGAATACAGAGGCAAAGAGGCCTAAGAAAGCGCGGGTGGTCCATACTCTCCGGACCAACCCAGCAGGCAATATCGTTGCAATCGTCGCAACACCCCCAACAAATGTAGATGCAGCGGCCGTAAGGCCCAAAGACTACAATATAACAGAGGTAGAATTGGGGAAGAGAGATAAGCAAGGCGAATTGGACTTGCTGAAAGAGGCTACCAAGGCGATAGAGGCCCGGTACATAAAGCAGGGCCAGAAGCTGCAAGAGGAAAGAGAAATAAATGCCAATCTCCTCGTGCTTCTAGCAAAACTGACACGACCTTTAGCCGAAGTCCACCCCGGAACCCCGCCTTCTGGATTGTCGCTTGCACAAGGCGATGTGGACTCTCTGCGCATAATGAAGAAGAAAGCGCAAGCAACGGATGGGTGGGCAGCTGAACAGGTAACAACGATGAGAGAATTTCTAGCGGCGTCCCTCCCAGACCTCTACAGAGTCGATCTCGTCCTCAGCCATGCAAGAAGCTCCGCTCAGATATGGGAGAAAGATTTGAAAAAATATGAGAAGTGGAAGGTTGGGTTGGAAGAGATCTGCAACCTAGGCGAAGAGGTTGCCACAGAGTCTGGTATTTTGGCAGAAGAATCATATGATTCCCTCCAGGTCCAATACTCCAGACTTGCCCTCAAAATTGAGGTTTGCAAGGAACTAGTTAAGACCTTAAAAGAGAATCTGACTGTAGCCCAATATCCTTTGGGTTTATTCAAGGCATTTGTGGTTGGGGTATCACAAGTTGATCCCTTCACCACTGGAACATGTACCCCAGAGGATTACGTCCTCAGCAAGTTCGACGAGCGGATGGAGTCCCTGTATCTGCCAGCCGGAGATTTTGACCAGGGCAGGTTGTCTAGATTGTCAAAGACCATGATCTGGTCACATGATGCCATCAAGATGGTGGATGAATTCCAGAGCGGGGCCAGAGAAGTCGAGGATGCATTGGAGGCTGTCCGCAGCCGGTGGGATAGCATCCAGAGTATAGACAAGGAAAGCATAAGCCAAGTGTTGGAAGCTTGGGAAAAATCATAAGTAATAAAGTTCTCCGGATCCGGGAAAATCTTATCAACACGTTGTTTTGTATTCTTTATTCTTTGGAGGCGCAAGCTTCCAGATCCTAGAGTTTTGGATTCCACATTTTTGTATTCTTTAAGTGACCCGTGTCTCAGTTCCCAAGGCTGACCGGTCACTTTCAAAGCAGTTAATAAAGGTTGTCAGAAGGTGGGTAACCGCAACAAGGCACGTCAGCTCGACTGGAGGTTTCTGACAGATGGTCTTCCCAAGGCGTTGTTTTGACGTTACACCTGGCGCATCGGAGACAGGGCACCGCTTTCCCATTTATGAGGCATGTAGCCTCGATCTTCGGGGGATCGGATTTCTTCTCTCTCCTCCTGACTCTCTTCTCGAGGCCGATTCTTCCACTCCACCTTTCTTGTCTTATTCTTCTGACATGTCAGGCCTTTTCCGTCTCAAGGTCTTTTGTAGCGTGGTGCAGGTAGTACCGGCCATTGGATAATGTATTATATTATAAAGTGTAAAATAAGTTAGGGTTAGGTTTATGTCAAGTGATGTGTATAAATAATAAGTCCGAACTCATTCCAAGGGTTGGCGAAATTGATGATTTTGCAGTCCATAGTTAATAGCAAACTGGTTTTCTTAGTTCTTATCTGCAGATTTCCATGCTCCATAGTTTTAAGCTTTCGGTAGTTAAATTCTCCCCTGGAGTCACCATTGTATCACACACCAGTGCTTGCTGGAAAGATGTTAATGAAGAAGGAAGAGTTCTCTCAATGATGTTGTTGGCATTCTGTCTTCTGGGTTGACGGTATTTTATGCTTTGTGTTCTTCATGTCCTTTGCTCTGATACTTAAAGTAGATTAACGACCTCCTTTCCTTTGCTACTGATAAAATATGAACTGATGGTTGTATATTTCTTCGGTATTTAGTGTAGTGTGTTAGAGCATTGTTGATGTTTTGAATGTTTAAGCATAACTATAGGTAGATGAAACATCTCTAACCCTGCGGTATCTTTTTAAATTTATTTGCTAAGTGAAAGCATGCTTGGAGGAAGCCCCACTTAACTGAATCCCTGGAGTAGACGAGTTGAAGATAACCAGCTATCCCCATCAAACAAAATAGTCACATCTCCCAACCGAGCCCCGCACTATCGAGACCCGACTCTCACGTGCTTGGAGGCCCTGGGAATCTCATTTCCCCGGACAACCTTTATAGGCGAAGTTGGTCGGTACCCGGTGACAACTTACCTCTGTTGGCAGACCCGGTCACAAAGTCCCATGAACATGGGTCTGCAAATTGTGTGTTAGGGATTTCATTACAATAACCCTAGTCCGGGTTTGTATTCTGTTAAGGGTATAAAAATTGTGGGTCTGCAAAATGTGTGTTAAGGATTTTATTACAAAACCCCTTATGTATTTTATTTGTGTGGTTAGATACACAAGTATAACATGTCCTTCATATACCAGCATTGAAGGGAATAGAGGCATTGAAAGCACCATGTAATTAGGGATGTTGTAAAAGCCCTTGAGAATAGAAAGACATGTAAGACACAACTTGTTGTATAGTTGTTTGGATTTTGGAGCTCATTGGGTCATACTAATTAAGATTAATCAACATAAATGCAATTCAAATATTATAAATTGAAGATATGAAAGTAGTGTCTTACAATCCTAACTATTTTCTAGAAATTTTGCAACACCTTTAATTATAGGGTTCCTTTCAATGATTTTCTTTGATTGCAGTGCACATTTGATTTAGGATTGCAATGCCCTTACTATAATTGTGCACTCTCGTAGGTTTAATTTAATTATGCTTAGGCCTATGAATTTTGTGTGTAGGTTTCAAATTATTTCATAATTGTATAGAATTATTTTAATTTTATATTTTAATTCGACATAGTCTGCATGTATTGATCAAGTGCGTTCTTGTCAAATTATTTGTAGATGATTACAAATCTGTTATATGTTAAATAAATATCAATTTTACTGCCAATGGCCAATTTCCAATTTCAATTCAAAATTCATTATGGGAGATGTTTAAATGCTTCAATTACAATTATAGGAGATATAATAGATTTATAACCAGGGCACCTTAGTGGTATGGAAGTGAGTTGGCAACTCCAAATCAAAATCAAAATTATTTTGTTCACTCGTGTGTGTGCCATATGTTCTTGTCCCTTTCCTCTATAGTATCATTGTTATTCAATTCATTTGCACTTGTCCTCGTAGAATTTGGAAGAGAAGTAGGGATGTATGCATGTGTGTGTGTGTGTGTGTGTGTGTGTGTGTGTGTGTGTGTGTAAATACATATAGACTTAGAATTTGGAAGAGCAATAGGGATGTATGCATGTTTTATGCATGTGTGCGTATATGGTTCACACACACACACACACACACACACACACACACAAGATAGAACACATCAACATTGTAATTGAAATAATAGTAGGGATGTAATTATAAGTAATGAGGGTATTACCCTTTGTAGGGGAGGGGGGCCAGAATGTGAACATCTTAACTTCTGATTTCATGAACAAAATATCTTACATATAAATGGAAAACACTTTCCTTGAAGCATATGCAAACGGAAAATAATTTTCTTTTTTGATAGATTTGAACCATCTACACACACAATTGTGTGTGTGTGTGCCTCGCCACTATACAGGCCGTATAACTTGATGGCCTCCTCCAAAGTATTCCTTCCAGGGAATACTTTGGAGGAGGACATCAAGTCATACGACTTGTATAGTGGTGAGGTGTATATGGCAGGAATTGTCCCTAGTCAATGTTGAAGGAAAACAAAGAGATGAGAATCATAATGAAAGTAGTTATGCGGGATATAGTATATAATCAGGACAGAATTGATATTGTATTTGATAGGCATTGGTCAGGACTGCCACTATAATTTCGTCAAGATTTACAGAATATTTCATTCGCAATTGCATTGTTGTTGTATCATTAGAGTCATCTACACCGCTTTAGTGCAAAATGCACAGCTAACATATATAGGAGGAAAGATCTATCGACAAGCATCAATTAGCTACCATGAATTGAGTTGGTTTATTAAAAATGATTGTGGAATTCCAATGTCCTCATTTATGGGAAATTTTATAATTGTTTCCATATAACACTAGTTCGAATTTAGTTTCATAAGACCATTATATCATAAATCTAAACTTACCTACAAACATGAAATTTGTAATGATATTCAACTTGCCAACCGTGAGAAAAATTTCAATTCATTTATCAACTCTTCATTGTATTCTATTTGATAACTAGTATAAGGATTCTATGTAGTGTTGATGCAAAATGTCTTTTGTTTTGGGATTTCTCTATTGTATAGTTCCTAGGTTTTGGGATTAAAAACACACATTGCCTGAATGTTCAAGATTGTATTGTTGAAGTCGTCAGGACTGAGCTTGTTTATTTGGATAGGGGATGGATCTATCCATCAAAGTTTGTATCTATCTTTTTGTCACAGTGCATGGACTTTTTGCAGTCTAGTCGTTACCTAACACGAATTGCACAGGCTTATGTAGACGAACAATTCCTTCCAGGGAATACTTTGGAGGAGGTCATCAAGTCATACGACCTATATAGTGGTGAGGCATATGTGGCAAGAATTATCCTCCTATCAATGTTGAAGGAAAACAAAGAGATGAGAATAATATTAGAAGTAGTTATGTCGGATATAGTATATTGTTGATGACAATTATTCAATTGTGTATTGTCATTGATGTATACACAAATGTAGTGATGTTACACAAATGTCTATACCTAAACCGAGCACAGTCAGTGTATGCCAAGTTCTCTCGGGCATTGAAGAAGACCAAAGTGATTTTCAGTTCTAACCGAGTTCACTCGGGCAATACAGTAACGGTCGGGCATTGAAAGGTTACAGTGTTAACCGAGTTATGCACTTAATGTCAGCCAACCAACAACAGTTTACATTTTTTGTTTAATTGGTTATATGCAACCGACAAACTTAAGATTTATTATTTAATTGGAAGGTTATTAAAGCCAACTTGACAAGGCCTATCATATATATACAAGGTCAAGTTTGGATTGAATGTGTGTGAGTTAGTTAGAAGCAGAAATATATGGCAGAGTTTTGATATGAAGAGTGAAGGAAAAATCAGATGGGATTTTGATTAAAGGTAGAACATTCATACATAGTTTCAATAGAATATTTGATCAGTGAGGATCCAATTTAAAGCCAGAGCGAAGATCTGAATCAGCAAAGACAGTTGCTTCATCAAACAGGTCAATCCATTGCTACTCTCTAACAATTGTAGCAATGATCCAAATCTCTTTACAGAGTAGACTTAACAGTCTTTCATAAATCCTAGTCTCACAAGGTGACATTTCTACATTGAAGTGTTTGAAGATCTTTCACAAGGCCACTCCCTACAAGGTGATTAAATCCTCTAATAGGGTCACACATAACATTGTGTTTTGTAACCTTTAACAGGGTTGTCTCCCAACATGGCTCACTTCAGAAGAGTGAAAAATAGTAACTAGTTACAATTTGTGGTTTTCCCAATTTGGGTTTCCACGTTAAATCTTGGTGTCATCTGTGTACATGTTATTTGCTTTATGATAGCTTTATGTTTCTGCACTTAATCACTAAAGGATAATCACAGCTAATATCTTAAGATTGCTTTGTTAACTGAGTAATAGAAGTATATCTTTGTTAACCGAGTAACAGTGATAAGTTTGATTAAGACATCTAAGGGACTTGGATTTATTTTTATGATAATTGATTCACCCCTCCCCTCTCAGTTACTCAACCCATTTCCAACAATTGGTGCCAGAGCATTTGGTGCTTTCAGATAAGGTTTCAAGGCCTAAGCTAAAGATTAGAGATGTCTTACAAAAGGGAGTGTTGAGTTTCTCTGATCGCTGCAAATGTAATAGCACTCTATGTTGTATATTGTATGTGTTTTTCAAATGCAACAATATCTCTTTCATTTATATTGAGAAAGAGGCTAGAAGAGACATGTCCCTTCATGGGACATGTCTATTCATCATAATTGTTAATGTTTCATTAATCAATCATATATTAGAATAATATAAGTTTTCATATATATATATATATATATATATATATAT
>MU223815.1:288852-300718 GCA_018584345.1 Thuja plicata | reverse complement strand
TATTGGGAATGAGGATAGGAGAGACATGTCCCTTCATGGGACATGTCTATTCATTATTATTTATAAGAAAGGACATATCTCTTCCAACTAATTATAATTTAATCAATCTTATAATGTTTCATCAATCCATTATTAATTAAGAATAATAATAATATAATAATTTAATATTAAATATTAAATTTCATATGATTAATAATAATATAACATATATATTATATTATTATTAATCAACATATATTATATGTATTCTAATGATCATACGATTGAAGATACAAACATTAACAATCTCATTATATGCTTCACAGCCACAAGATGTATCTCCTTGGGTTCACACATAAACTAACTCAAGGCATTAACAGCATAACAGATATCGGGTGTGGTATTGACCAAATACATCAAAGATCCAATCATCTGCGTGTAGAGAGTGGGATCTGCCGACTGAGAATCTGATGTTGCTTCCTTTAATTTATGAAGATTTGTTTCCATGAGGGATGACATAGGTTTGCAGTTCATCATACCAAATCTCTTCAATATATCAATGGTGTACTTCCCTTGGTTTAGAACAATGTTATCTGATTTCTGCCAGACTTCAAGTCCAAGGAAGTAGTGTAGTAGACCTAAGTCCATATCAAATTTTGAGGCTAGATCTTTCTTACACTGATCAATAAGGTGATCTTCTCCTGTAATCAACAGATCATCAACATATAATATCAATATTAACATATCACTTTTCCTTTGTTTGAAGTAGAGATTTGGGCCTGCATCATTTTTTGAGAAGCCTAATCTCATGAGGTAACTATCAATTCTTTCATACCAGGCTCTGGGAGCCTATTTAAGTCCATATAGGGCTTTCTTTAATTTACACACATGTGAATTTGCATTGTGAATCTCAAATCCTTCAAGTTGCTCTAAGTAGACCTCTTCTTCAATGGTTCCATTTAAGAAAGCAATTTTTACATCCATTTGATGGACTTTCCATCTTTTGGCTGCTATAATGACTAGAACTGCTATGGCTGAAGTATATCAAGCAACTGGAGCAAAGGTTTCTTCATAGTCAATTCCTTCTTTTTGTGAAAATCCTCTGGCTACAAATCTTTCTTTGTGTTTTTCTATACTGCCATCTACAACATGTTTGATTTTAAATAGCCATTGGAAGAAACAACAGATTTCTCTTTTGGCCTAGGTGTTGAAGTATTGTTCGTTCGTGTTTAATAAAACGACGAGACAATAGTAAAATATATATATATTTATATATATAATATAATAATTGAATATATATATTAAATTAAAGAGATAATATATATTAACATATTCATGAGTGAAAACCATATATATATATATATATATATATATATATATATAATAAAATAATAATGAAATGACATGATATTGTATCGGTCGACTTAATAGTCGACTACATTATCGATATGCATTAGTATAGTGACTGTTATATATTAACAGTCACGATACTATTGTGACTGTTAGTATATAACAGTCACGATAATATTGTGACTGCCAATACTAATTAAAACAGTCGGCTATAAACATGCGCTTGGTTATGCAGTTTAATATGTGATTCAATACGTGCATAAAACGATAGTTATAATATGTTAGTATGAATAGTTATGACTCATCAATATGATGAGTCATGTCTATTCATACTCACATCTTTTGGATTCAATATATATAGTCATTGGTTTTGTAGAATCAATCAATCAACAAGGCAATTGTATTCTACTACAGCAATTAAGTTTTATCTTCAGATCATATTCCTTAACATTAGGTACTATCTCCCACACATCATTCTTCAAGATGGATTGATACTCCTCTGTCATGGCATCCTTCCATGCTTGGTGCTGGAGAGCTTCTATAACATTAGTAGGTTCTGATTTGATGAATTCACTCATCAAAGCTACATAGCTAGAGAATCTTTTAGGTCTTTTGCTTTCTCTGAAAGCCCCTGATGGAGCGGCATAAGTTCTTGCTTCTTCCATTATTTTAGTAGCCCAAAGTGGTCTTTTCTTAGAATTTTCCAATGATGTGATTTGTTCTTCATTTATATCTTCCTCGGGATACTCCCTCTGAATCTCAGGAGCAGGATCGTCTTCTATGTCTATGGTGGAAGTTTGAATTTTTGACTCAATAGAATTTATGGCTCTTTTAAAGGCTATGTCTTCCTCAAAAATCACATCTCTACTTAGTTCAATCTGTCTTTGACCAGGCACATATATTCTATAAGCTTTTAAGGTTTCACTATAGCCTACAAAAGTACTTTTTCTCCCAGAAGGTTCTAGCTTAGTTCTTTTCTCTTTGGGCACATGAATGTAAACAGGACAACCAAATATCCTCAAGTGACTAATGTTTGGTTTAATACCAGTGAAAGCTTCTTCAGGAGTTTTGACATTTGTTATGTATGTAGACAACATTACTAGAGGCTTCTGCCCAAAGTGAAGTCTCTATGTTTTGATCAAGTAACATAGCCCTTGCAGCTTCTACAATGGTTCTATTTTTCCTTTCAGCAACTCCATTTTGTTGAGGGTTGTAGGGTACAGTTAACTCCCTCTTAATCCCAGCATTTTTAAAAAATTCTTTAAAAATATCTGATGTATATTCCCTCCCATTATCTGTCCTTAAGGTTTTTATTTTTCTTCCAGAAGAGTTTTCAGTAAGGGATTTGAATTCCTTAAATCTTTTGAGGATCTCTTGTGATTCTTTATATTTGAGGAAATAGATCCAAGGTCTTTCTAGAGAAGTCATCAACAAAGATTACATCGTATAGAAATCCACCTAAGGAAGGTGCAAACATGGGTCCACATAAATCTGAGTGGACTAGTTCTAATACATCATTTGTTTTGCTAGAACTATTTTGAAAAGACCCCTTAGTGTTCTTCCCTAAGGCACACCCCTTGCATGCCCCTGAATGGTATTGTTCGAGTTTGGGTAAACCTATGACTACTCTTTCCATGGAAGATAGGGCACGAAAATTGAGGTGTCCTAATCTTCTATGTCATATTTCATTAGAGTGCAATTTCATGAATTAGGGCTAGATTTGGATCAGTACATAACTCATACAAATAACCTTGTCTATGACCTATGGTTTGAGCTTTCTTTATAGTAGAGTTCTTTGGCCATGCCAACACTTTACTATCCATAAAGGTTACCCTATATCCATTATCTTCAAGTGCAGATATGGAGACCAAGTTCCTTTTGATGCCTAGAACAAACAATACTCCAGTGAGTTGAATAGAGATGCCGGACTTCAATTTGATGGTGCAAGTTCCAACACCTTTGACTGGATGTGCAGAGTCATCTCCAATTGTCACTTCCTCGTCAGTTTCTTCTACCATGGAGTCTAGGAGTTCCCTGAACCCAGTGATGTATCTTGATAAACCACTATCTATAACCCAAGTGTTGGATTTATTTGATACTTGATTTGAAAGTGCATAGTAGAATACATGTTTCTCGAATTCATGCTCTGTTTTGGAGTTTCTTTGGCATATGATGCTTGTTGCTTGGTTCTATCAGGACATCTAACTGCATAGTGCCCATACTGGTCGCATTTGAAACATTGGACGTGAGAAACATCTTTCTTAGATGAATCTTTCCCATGGTAAGCTTTCCTCTTCTTGAAGTGTTTCTTTTTTCCTTTCTTGTGAGAATTTGTATTCAAGACATGAAGATCATCTACATTCTTCTAATTGAATCCTTTCTTTGTCTACCTTGATTCCTCTTGAAGACAGTTTGATCTTAGCCGATCAAATTTTGGAAATTTAGACCTTGCACTAATGCCTTGAACAAATGTCTCCCAGGAATTTGGTAGACCATCTAGGGCAATAAGTGTTAGCTCCTTACTTTCAATCTGGTATCCAAGTGTTGATAGTTGATCCCTTAGTGTAGACATTCTCATAAAGTATGCGTTGATAGATTCTCCTTTGTTCATACTTATATGATTGATTTATCTCTTTAGAGCCAAGGTCCTGCTGGAATTATTTATTTCGTATGTGCTTTCAAGTGACTTAAACATATGATATGCAGTCTCATGTTTTATCAAAATTTGCACGATATGATCTCTAACTCCGTCAACTATGATTTTCATGGCCTTTTCATTTCCTTCAATCCATGCCGTTTTCTCGGGATCATTCTCCGATTCTGCTTTATTTTCTTTCACAAATGACTCAACTTTATTTTCTTTTAATATCATCATAATCATGAACTTCCATGATGAGAAGTTATTTCCTCCTTCTAGCCTATCTTCAAATCGGATTACAGTTGTCATAGAGGAATGTAATGTTCTTTAGATTTAAATCTGAATTTCTCAAGTTCAATTGCTGCTAGAATCCTTCCTAACTTGGCTCTGATACCATGTAAATGCAAACTGAACTTATATACAATCTAATCTTTAAGTAATTAGTTCAATGAATATAAACTGTAATATTATACCTTTCTTCGAATCTGAAGTATATATTTATTTGTGTTTTGCTGGAAACTAATCAACGTCTTCTGCACTTGTCGATTACTGTGTTGTGCATTGAAAACATTCATTTGCAACGATATATATGTTGTGGCGGTAAGCATGAGTAGTCACGTCTATGATAGATGTGACTCCTCAAGGAGCCACGCCTACCATAGGTGTGACCTTTCATCACCACCGTATGTTTGCTCAGACTCGATAACATATAATCGGGGTCTCTAATAATAATCGGTAGTTAATAAATGAAATCTGTTCAATTCTTTCATGAATCGTTATTTATAATATGTATTTGTTTATTCGATCTAAATAGTTATGATAAGATGATGATAATCATTATCATTATATATATCATAATAATAATAATGATAATAAATATCAACATATATCATAATAATGATAATAGATAATAATCTTAGTTACCGATTCGGGTGCGGATGCCGATGCGGATACGAGATGCGGGTGCGCGGATGCGTGAAAATTTTTTTGGGGGGACGCGGATGCATTTGGATGCGTATATATATATATATATATATAGTGTAAATATTATATTTAATGAATTCTCATACATTTGAAATATATTGTAACATTAATAAAATGTATATTATAATATATATAAAATAATTAAATATAAATATTAATAACAACATACTAAATAAAATAATTAAATATAAATATATAATATATATTATTACATAAAATAATTAAATAATAATATATATCAAATAATTAAATAATAATATATATGAGCAGTGAGGAATATCGATTATTACCTTATTCCATATCGATTATTATTATTCATTGAATGAAATAATATTAATAAATGAATGTAATAATTAAAATTTAAATATAATATTACGTGGACACAATAATATTAATCATCAGCGATACCCACTTAACAAATAATGGATGGAAGGATATTGACGGTGAACCATTACCTATCGACACGTTGGTAGCATATTTTTATTTTTTATGAGTTACCGCGCATCCGCAGGGCATTCGCCCGCATCCACTTCCGCATCGAGCCTCCAGGAGCCTGCATCGGTAACTAGGATAATAATGATAATAAATATCAATATATATATTATATAATGATAATATCTATTATTATTATTATCTATATATCGGTACATATATATATATATATATATATCACAATTTTATCTATTCTCGTAAAATCAATATTTTAGCTGATCAAAGCTACAAATATCAACAGTCACATATTGAGATGAACCAACATGATTTCTAAGAATCTTTTTTGGACGTTTTTGGAGATAGTCTTCCTATTGCTTCCATAAGATTACACATAAATTGTTTTCCATGCATGCATACCTTTGCAATGAGAATGTATGGGATATTCACAGATCTGACAATCTTCAAACTTGTGACATTGTTACCAAGGTAAAATCTTGTCAGTCTGTTTACAATGTCAATTGTAACCTAGTGATTGTTAGACCCCGTGCTTTAAGTCGGTGCCCAAGCCACTTTTGGTGGGATTGGTTATCGGTACTACAAGTAACAGGAACAACTGGAATTAGTTGTGGTTATCATGTGTCCCATTTATGGCAACAAAGGTAGATGAGGTGACCTGCTCACGTATGGCAACAAAGGGTGGTAGATCAGGTGACTTACTCTCATTTTGTTGTAGTTGACGGCAAATACTTCACCTTGGAACAAAATTCAGCTTGTCAAAAATAGTACACAACGCCATACTAAAATCATCTCAAGTCATCAACAGCACGACTTCATCATTCATTTGAAGGGCGGAAATTTTGACAGTAAGCTTAAAATCTCTCTTTCTGTGTGATATGGCTTCCTAATATGTCAACCATATTTTACAGCCAAATTGCATAAATACAGCCATCTAATTTAGCCCAATGATCCATCTTATCTAGCCAGCCATATCTTTATCTTTTCAAAAGTAGTCCTTTGTGTACTATGCAGACAATGAATTTGATGGGACTTGTTGCCCTTTAAACATTACTTTGGTTATGCGTGTTGTACAAAGCTGTTTTTTTTGTCTCAATTGTATTGCAATAGTTCTTTAACTCTGACAAGCTCAGTGAGAAGACGGACTTTACCAATATAGCAGTTTGCATGCAATGGCCACATCCTAATTCCAATATTGTTGGTGTTAATTAAATTTTCATCACTCGGTGTGATTTTATCGCTTACAGAAAAGAAAAATAATATTTTAAGTAGATTAACTTTATTTTATAGAAGACAGCATAGAAATGATATGTACCAAGAATGCACAAATGACAGACAAGTTTTAATATTACCACTGCCAGGTAGGTGTTCCACAATTTCAAAAATATTCTACCCAAGAGATTATTATTCCTGCACTATTACCAAAATAAACTCAAGGTTGGAGGCATTGGCCTTCAAAGGATATGTTTTACTTATGTTGCAAACTAACCACAAGCCAAATAAAGAAAAACTTGAGAAAAACACAAACAACCTAAACACCATCAAGCAGATATTGCCGTCTCCAGTAAGTAACACACTGCAAAACCTCCCCGAAACAATTTGTTTTCTTGCTATTTGGGCACAAAATGAGCGCAAAGACAATGGACCTTACCTCTCTACCAGGCATGAAAATGTATTGCTGTCATGTCTAGGAAAAACTAAGGATAATGAATTAAAGCCTACGCAGAAGGAGAAAGAGGATCTATTCACTCAAAGACATATTGATAGTGTGAAATGAGTAACAGCCTTAAACAGAAAATAATGAAATTTCATGTGAAAAGTTGTCTTTAAGGATGAGTTGTCCCTACAGTAATCATTCAAAAATTCAAAATCAACATGATAGTCAGAAAGCAGAATCTAGCACATACTTTTCTCAGTGCTTTTTGTCAGCATTGTAATATTTAAATTATGCACTTTGGTTAACAGGGCCCTTTAGGTTTCTTTTTAAAATTTAAAATTATCTTGTCAATCCATTGGGGCCAGTTTTGAGTCCAATGAGACCAATTGTATGGGTTGGCTAAAATTCTTTTTCTAGAGTTGTTTTGGTCTGTGTGGCACGCTCTTGAGGAGCTGTTTAGGGGATTTACTAAAAAAAGCCATCTTGGAGGTTTTCGGAATTTCCATTTTCTACAAACATAATCAGATTTTAACCATACAGTAGATTCAGAAATATCTGATTTTCCAATTAAATTTCAAACTAAATTTTTCTTGTATTAAAGTATATCAAAAAAAAGTATTACAAAATACTTGATAGTGCAGCCTTCACAGTAAATTGTAGCAAACAAGAGACCATGCAGGGTCACAGTATAATGATGACCACGCAGGTTCACAATACAATGAAAACTTTGCCGGGTCATGGTAAAAGAGTACCTGATTACTGTTTACATAGATATTCCTGATCAAATTTAAGTTTCAAATATCAGCTTACTGTATTTGTTTCGGAACTTTAAGCTATAAGCTCATTTTTTTCAAATTCAGCTTTTATGTATAGAATTTTCCACAGCTGTAACATCAATTCCAGTTGCAAACATATTAGTGACAAGATACCTGCAGATTTCAGGTTTTAGATCTAGAATGTTACCATCTATAAGAGCAAGTTCCAGTTAGTAACAAAATACCTTCAGCACATTTCATTTCAGGATGAATCTGATGATCAGCAACTAGGAGCTGAAATATACAATTTGACTTCATGTTTTCAACATTCTCCCGCCTCCAATAAGAATGATATAGAGTATGATTCTGATAAGAATTGGCCCATTGGAATTGACTTTGACATCAAAGAAGACAACTTCAATCATATGTATAAAAGTCAATCCCTACCTCAACCATATTATTTTTCCCGTGTTTCTGATTGAACAAAACATGCTGATACTATCATAGGGATCACCATTAGTTCAATTGAGGAGATTCACTTGAGATGTTTTTCTTGGCTAATACAAGCTTGAACTTGGAGTGTAACCCTGACCAGAATAACGACTGAATGTGAATATTCAACAGTTAATAACCCACACATATTTTAGCCTTCCAACTACTGTGTTTATCAATTACATAGAAAACTGCTTGAGGATTAACGGCTCCTATAAAAGGTGACATCACTTTGTTCACATAACAGTAGCAGCAAAACCGATGCATAAGAGATAAACTCATTAAGTTGTTGGTATATTTCCCATGCCCAATTTTACTCTGGTTCTGACTAGTGAGAGAGTACACACGTAATCGCAATGTTTCATTCATTCGCATAAGTTAAGCATAATCAATCAAGTGAAGAATGCAATCATATAAGATGATATACAGTATGTAATTACTAATTTACAATGAAAGTCAACAGTATAGTTGGGAAGTGAAAGTTGCGAAGTGCATTCACTGGAATCATCTGCATATAATGTTCCATGATACAGCTCCCAATCATAAAGAGAAAATTCAAATGGAAGCTTCTTTTGTGATTTAGCAGTCATATGTATGCAACTAACAGACTCAAAAGTTGGGAGCAAATGTTCAACAATGACTCATGGCCATTCTACATTTTACATATAGTTGGCAGTAAACCTCATTTGCTTGACCCAAGAGTCAACCAACCAGATTTTGACAGTGTTGTCAGGTATGTTTCCAGATGCATGATGAGTTCAAAGTAAAGTTTATATGAGGTATTAAAGTATATCTTCAGATATACCAGTGGTAGTCATCAGCTTAAAATATAATATTCTTGTGGAACTTAGGTTACTTTGGTGGGCTGCAGAGCTTCAGAGTGGGATAGCGACCAGGATGATGATTGAAGTTCCACAGGGATTTTATATTGATTCAGGTCCAGTTGCTCTGTCTAGGAGATAATCCACCATCATTCACACATGAAACAAGTCAGAAAATGCAGGTTTCATCACAATTGAACAACAGGCAGTATAGTAGTAAGAGGGAAATATGCCTATTCTGAATCAGTTCAATCCATGCAAGGGATATTCCTCCTGTTGAAGGGGGTGTTATAACACAGTTCAAAAAGTGGTTGACTGAGATGTGTCTAATGGTAAAATGGTCAGAGTTCACAACTGGGAAGCCGGAAGCAACTCTCCCATGAGTTTTGATCCTCCCCAGCCTTAAAAAGAAGTTTTCCTAACAGAAATATATTATAAAATAAAATTAGATATGAGGTCAACTGCAACTCTCAGGTGCATTTGGGAAGGATAAATGCTTTTTAAAAAGGGATCCTCAATACAATATCGTAGGTTAAATTCCACTCCCCACGCTCTAGTGAGGATGAGTGTTTACCAAATTACAGCAGAAGGGATGAACTTTCAGCCTCCAAAATAAAGGATCAATTATAACTGAAGCGGATTCAAATCATGTGTTCTGCTGTTTTAAAGCCAAATAAAAATAGCATGTGTTAGGTTGTTCTTCTTTCACCAAAACATTATCGTGTGACAACAAATTTCTACACTCCAACAAATCTGGATTTAGTGACTCCGCTGGTTTTTGCCAGAACATTATCGTGCAGCAGCAAATTCATACAATTGAAAACCTGATTTAATAACAACACATCTCAGCCAACACAAATCGAGAACAAAAATCAAAACCCCGAAGATTTCAGAACTTCATTTTGGATCATTTACAAATTAAAAAATGACATAAATGTGTGGAGTTTTTGACATCAACTTTTCAAATCGCGAACTTGATCCATCCATCATGGAGAGGAGGAAAAATATTATTTTTCTGAAATACGGTGAGATTTTCGAAGCCCTAATTCGAACGAATGTTCAAAATGTATTTACAAAGTTTAAAACAAGAAATATGATGAGATTTTCAATACCTAGATCCGAGTGAATTTCACGGGTTAAAATGGGTAAATATGGTTTGATTTTCAAAAAACTCAAGTCCTCTCATCATAAATTTTATAAGAAAATTGGCAATTCACATACCGATGCTTCTTGTTTCCGTTTTGTTCACTTGTTCTATCTTTTTGCAGGCTGTTTGGCGCCTACTTTCCGTGTTCATCTGCCCTCTTTTCTCCATGGGGCAAAGGTCGCATCCAGCAATCCCCAGAGCAGCCATGATTCCGTCGCATCTCGCCACTTCCTCTTCTTCCCTCATAACGAACTGCAAATTTAACAACTCTTCTTTATCATACTTTATTCGAGGGCGGCGGACATTGCCGTGAGACGATGGGAAAGCCGATGAATGATAAGGATCATATATTTCTTCTTGCTGTTTTTTCTCATTTTCTACTTCACTTATTATTTCCATTTTGTTTATGTGTTGTTTCTTTTTGCGGGATCTTTGGCGCTTACTATCCTTGTTCATCTGGCCGCTTTTCTCAATTGCGCAAAGTTCACATCCAACAGGCCCCAGCTCAGCCATGATTTCATTCCACTCTCGCAGCTGCTTTTCTCCACTCACAACGAACCGCAAATTCAACAACTCTTCTTTAGCATACCTTATTCGAGGGCCGAGGCCCATACTGTCAGAAGATGGAGAAGCCGATAAATGATGAGGATTATATGTTTCTTGTTGATTTTTATCATTTTCCATCGTAGAAGCGGATTCTACAATCGATTCGTCAGTGGTGCCGTTGTGTGAATAAACGGGAAGCTGTGTAGCTTCCGCCATTGAAGATCTGAAGGGTTAGTGTTGTAGTACTTGTTAAAGGTTTTCCTGTTGCCTTCGGTTGAGCGAATCAAACTTCATCGAACAACCTAACATTTTCTCTATTCAGGAAATACCCAATCCCTAAATTGTAGGATAGTAGTAGTGTTTCCCAAGCAATACAGTAGTGTCAAAAATGATCGCGAAATATTTTTTCCAAATGATAGAGGGAATAATCACTTGACTTCATAAACAACAATAATGGAATATTTCAATCTTAAATTCATAGAAACTAGCACTTGCACCTAAAAAAGGTTCAAGGGATACCCCGATAGGAAATTAAGAGATAAAATTTAATTGAAGATTTACTAAAAATGAAGCTAAAAAAATACAGTTTTACTAATTGTTGAAAGAAACTAGTATTGGTTTGTGATTACAGTGCAAATATCCTTGATTTCATAGAGTATTCTACTAGAAAACTCATTGATGAGGAACTACAAAGCTTCAATTAAACCCATAAAATCTACAATGAGAGAAAAAACACAATTGACAGGTCCTAGAATAATTCAATTTTTGTACCAAGCAAAATCTTCCATTTCCCATTTTTTACTATCAACATCCAAATGCAAACACAAATTTTACAACGAATAGAAATAAATCATTTATGTCATATCTCCTAACCCAACATACTTTACAAAATAATGGTTGGCAACATGCAATCTGCAATTAACTATTATGAGGGAATGATTTTTTAAAAGACTATCTGCATGTCAATAAGTTTTTTCCACTTAATTCATATGGAGAAGGGTCAATAGTTGGGTGCTAATTTATTATTGATTTATCATTTGTGATCATATA
>MU223815.1:179141-255012 GCA_018584345.1 Thuja plicata | reverse complement strand
GAAGCATATAAGTCTATCAGGTGATCCTTTTAGCATTAAGGTCCTAAACTATCGTTGACACACAAGAAGATGTATAGGAACATACCTATGCAATATTATTATTTCCCATATTAAAATATGAAGTTATAGTGAGTTGGAAGAAGTTCGGTTTAAGAAACCATCTCAAGAATACATACCTATGCAATATTCTTATTTCCCATATTAAAATATGAAGTTATGGTGAGTTGGAAGAAGTTCGGTTTAAGCAACCATCTCAAGAAGGGTCATTCTCACCTATAGCTCTTCCTAATTTCTAGTGAGCATAACCAAGACTTGATCGGGTTGGAGGGGCATTACAATTGGTTTCCACAAGAAATAATTTTAGACTCGCTAAGGTAGTCGCATATTTATCATAAATTTTTATTAAAAGTAGTGGTTTGGTACTAATAAAATGACGGTTTCATTTGTACTAAAAAAAGGCATCTTGCGACATTATATTTTCTATCTTTTGGCAAGGAGGGATTAAAATTTGGTGTCTTAGTTTGGGTGTCATAACTCTCGTGGTATTGTTAATGGTTTTCCTAAACCATTCATGATTTTTATTTTTTGCTTCTTCTAATTATTTGGGTGTTTGTGTTGAGATGTATGAGGGGTTATCATTATAAGGCTTGCTATTAAATTTAGTCTAGATGAGCAAGATGTAGATCTCCATGTTAAGTATATGATTATGCAAGTGTATTGTGACATGTTTTGTTACATATTAATACGTCGGTTTGGTACTTTGGAGCGGGGCCTTTTTCTAAACTTGAAAGGGTTTTTCCCACATATATTGATGTTTTTCCTATTTTTTTTGTCTTATTATATTCTTCTTCCTTCATGTTATTATGTGTGTTAATTTATATGTTGCTAAAATTTTCTTATAGATGTAATGCTTTACTAAATCCTCAAAGAGTTAATTGAAAAAAATATTTGTGTCCTAACTTTTGTTTATAAGCATAACGAAATGGTGGAAGTATGACTCTTAGCCTTAGGATGCAAACTAAGAACTTATTCATTCACTATTTACATTTAAGTGGGGAATGAATCAATAAGATCCATCTTCATTCCCAAAGGAGAGATGGATGCTATGTATGATTATTTCTCTTTAAATTTGATATGATTATATGCAAGATTATAAGTAAAATGATGTAGAATTTAACAAGATTTAGCATAAATAAATAAATACAAAATAGAAAGCAACCATAGAGGTACAAATCTAGAAATGAGACGTAGAGAAGAACTTGTAACTATGAAATCTAGAGCTAAAATATCACTCTAGTGAGCTAGGTGCCCTAGACCTAGAGGTGTCAGTCATTAGTTGAAGTTTCAATTTTTAGATCAAGATGTTATATAGATATTTTCGTTTAAAATTTGGCCTAAAAGTGTTGTTCAAGTGAGATAATTGGCATAATTTATGCGAATCTATATACTCACACAATCACACCCTAAATCTTAGGAACCTATAAATGTTCACATAAGTACTAAAGTGATTATGTATTGCAAACTGAAAAATCTCTGTGATCCACCGTGTAGTACTCTCCAAATGCTCACCAACGCCTATTTGAAATGAAAACCTAATTTCATAAGAAAAAGTTATGAGCATAAAAATGTCTAAGAGAAACGTCTAACTTTTAGGCCCCAAAAACCAATCAAAATGACAAAAATAGGGAACCAAAACTATACCACTATATATTGCTAAAAACTAGCTTTCCAATGACTATAAAAATTGGAAAAACAAACATCATAGGCAACAGTTACATACATTTGAACTATATATGTGAAGTGGTGGATGGTGAACTAGTGGCCTCAAGTGGCAATACCACCCTAGATGGTGCACCAACAACAAAAATAGGTGGCATCATTTAGATCTTGACTTGATGAAACATTTTAATATAATTTAACTTATTTGAAACTTTAAATGCAACCCAAAAAATTAATTTTAAATAAAAAGTTTCTTAAAGCTGACATGGTGGTTTAAATTTTGAATGTAGGCAGAAATAGAGTGTGGTCCTTGTGGAGCTTGGCTTGGGGGTTGATAACCCCTACCATGACAGGGATTGTTAGGCCTAATAGTGCTTGTCATGTACCCTCCGTATAGTTTTCAAAATTTAAAATTTATTGATAGGAAAGTAAATTTTGAAATGTGATGGAATATTTTTAAATTTTCAAATTTTTGACATTATGTGAATTGTGTAGTTGTACAATTATAAGGAAATCTATGTCCAACAGTGAGGTCCATTTTGTGTTAGGGGGTGTGTAGGGGGTCATATGTAAAAATTCTCTAACAAAACACTCATTTAATGCACATCCAAGAAAACCTTTTGGCCAAATATTTCTCAAACCTCAATGCTACAAACAACCCATCATAAACAACAAACACAAAACCATTAAATTTGTAATAAACAACCTAAAGACCCTCATACCTGGTCATGTCTTCATTATTTCATGCAAGTTCCATATTCAAAATTAATAATAGATTCACACTAATAAGGGTTATCCAACCACAACCATGGATTTGATACCAAATGAAATAAATTTACAGCCACATAATGATGATTTCCAAATAATGAAAAAAATGAGAAATTTGTGCAAACAAATATTCATAATACATATGCAAGAGAATAGACAACATACGCATCAAAGATATACACAACATATACCTTGGGAAAATCTTCAAGAGGGAAAACACAACCTCCAAAAACATCCATGACTAATCTATTATTCAACAATAATCCTTATAATATGTATTAGAGCCTCCATGAACACCTTTGAAACATCAAGCCTTCTCAATGCATCCACCACAAGTCTAAGCATGAATCCACACATCTCATGCCATGCTTCACCTATGCACTCTTTAGAAGAAATTTGTAAACCCTAATTAGCCAACCCTAGATAGTTACCCTTGTATTTTCTTTTATAGAAATAAACTCACACAAAACCACCAAGTGATATTACACCAAACCCTATGACTAATACCATGAGATAGCAAAGTCGTTAACCCCACTATCTACTTTATTAATAATATTTCCCCAATTTTACAACTTACATTCAACATGTGTGTCCCAATGTTATATAAAACACATAAAGTGGCCCCAAGAATATCACTTATAGTGGTGCACGTACTTCTCAAGTAGGACTCAAGCACTAAGTGAGTGCAATGATCCTTCATTGTTATTATTGAGAATGAAATGGATTTGAAAACTATATCTAATGATGTAAATAAATGATTAAAATAAGCTAAATTAAGTAGTTTCAAGAAAATATAAACTGACAGAAATAGACATATAGTTGCAGTGACCAAAAATATAAAGTCGATAACTATACTAACCTGTAATCTGAATCTAGAGTTGTTCTAGGAGGAACAAAATGCCTTGTGCGTTCTATTCTAGGGAACAAGAACATTGGGATTTTTTTTCCCTAGAAATCTCCCTAGAATTTTGACTAACAGTCCCGCAGGTCCAAATCTTTTCGGATCTATTCTGACAACTACACCACATGTACCTGGACATAAAAAAAATAGAGAAAATTTTGTGGAAAGGGGTTTTCCTTGGTCAAATCCTTGTTTAGGAATAAACCATGAAAATGAAATAAAATATCAAGGAAATTAAATCTGAAGGTAAATATTAGATCTACCTTGTCAATGCCTTCATGAATGGATAGTGAGTTCACACATATTCATGAAGATGCTTGAATGTAGATTGAATTATAGTTGTTGACCTTGTAATGTGGATTGGAATCAAGGATGCCTTCACAAATGCATGATTCTATGAATGTCACTCCTAGATCTTTAATATTGTTATGCTTGATTGAACACTTGTGATGAAAGAAGAATCACTGAGAATGGACAAAGGATCTTATTTCTTACTTGAGAAATCCTCTACTTGGTCATCATGAGAGAGAAGCTTCCTAAAATAGAGAATATTGCCTTCAAATTTCCTTTGATGCTTGGAGAGAATCTAGATCTTAGACACTTGCCTTCAAACCTTGAATTCTCTTGATTTCTTGATTGCTTGAATGCAAAAACTTGTTTATGGTTGCTTACCAAAATGAGTAGAGATGGGGTGTTTATATACCTCATCACACATTTAGAGATTCAAAATTAATCCAGGTTAACCACGGGATGTAATTTCCCTCTGAAACACTGCAATGGGGATCCAGTTCAAATTTGGGTCCAATCCTTGGGGAACAAAAAGCCCTAGGAATTTTATTCCTAGTAAAAAGCACCAAAATTTAAATGGGAAGCTGAGAGGATAGGGTAGATGCCAAATCAAGAGGAAATAGGTAGATATATCAAGCATAACAAACATGAAATCTCAAAATTGCCAAAAATGGTGCCTAACTGAGAATCCAATCATGGGCGCTAACTTTTTACGAGGGTACATTTAGCCCCCACTTTAGCAGGAGCATGAGACAAACTCATGGTCACAGTAAAGTAGATTAGTGCTTTGGAAAAAAGCTTTTATCAATGTGAAGGAGACAAGGAAACACCAAGCCCCCAAGTGACTTAGGTCCTCATTAAATCAAAAACCAAGAAAAGAGGTCACACTCTGAGAGAGAGAGAGAGAGAGAGAGAGAGAGAGAGAGAGAGAGAGAGAGAGAGAGAGAGCTAACCTAGTAAGGTATTGCCTTACTATGGATCATGCAAAGGGAAAATATTGATGCAAAAGATGGAATTGATAGTACAACAAGCAATGAGATGCTAGTAACCCATCAAAATGGATTAGTCCTTAAGGAAATATTATCTCCATTATGGGATCCAAAAAAGCTGTTATTCTAAGGACTAGGTGAAAGCGGTCAATCAAAGGACCAATGAAAGAAGGATCAGTCTTAGAATACAATGAATAATTCTTAGGGCATGATAATGTAAAGATGAATTCAAGGAAAGCATATCTCTTATCCATATACATAAGTGATTGCATTGAATCATTGTGTGTGTGTGTGTGTGCGCGCACACACACACAAATGTGAAACAAGGAGTGAAGTGTATGCCCCATGTTAAAGTGATTGTAAATGCATTAACAATAGAAATGGATTTAATGGAGCATACATGAACCCACAAGAGACATTTCCACTATGATATTCCCCCAATCAAGGACAAACCTAGGGAAATGAACACATGTAAAAAAGAGAGCATGAAAGGGATCTACTGACTCTAGGGTCAGTATGATCATATGATAACTCACATATATCAGAATTATATTCAAATGAACTATCATCATCCCCGAAGGGTAGAAGAATTACATGCATAAAGGAAAAAGGCCACATAAGAGATACAAAGAAGAGTTTTTTTGAGCTCGCATTATGGAGGCCAAAAAGAATGGTGTCTATCATTTTGCATCATTCCCAATCACAATATTTAAAGGAACATTTACAAACAATAGCCCATTCATAATGTAACATGTATACTACATATAGAAGAAATGAGGTACAAATAGGGGAATGTCACAACAGGTTGATTCCTTTATCACCTTACACCAAAGAAGCAACAAGGGTGGTCTAAAGAAATCTAAAAAGACATATAACAAGAAACACGTCACGGGGGAAGCACATTACAACATAAAAACACAAAGAAATCCTCTGTACAAGAGGATCTAGTCAAGCATATCACTTGGCCCACATATCAGTCTGTATCATTTAGGGAAGGTGGGAAACATGCAAGAGGAGAAACATCAAGCATGACATATGAAATGATAGAAAGTTCCAAACAAGGACCACACTCTAAGAATGTGTCATTTTTTTGTCACTAAGAGATAATTGGTTTGAAAATATAGTGGGTAAATTGTGATCAATATCAATAAGCTCATACATGTCATTAGAATCACTAGCATGAACATCATCATATGAATTAGAAGCATTAAAATCATCATCAAGGGTATCTTCTTAGTCTAGATTAATCAAGATAGGTTTTTTAATCTAAATAGAATCATCATGTTTCTTTAAGTTCATCTTGTTAAGATTAACTTTCTCCCTTGGGCTATGCACAGGATGAGCAAAAGGAATAAAAGCATCAGTTGGTGTCTAGGGGGAGGAAAGGTTCTAGGAAGCACATTCATGGGTCCTAGCATGATTTTTAGGATGACAATTACAAGCACAATAGTTACGTTTATTTTTTTTGAAATTTGACTTGGTTTAGAGTCAGTCAACATTGGATCCTTCTCTTCTTTAGGAGGAAGAACTGAAGGTGCCACACTAGGTTGAGAGGTAGAAAATACATAGAATTTATAGGATATAAGAGATGGAACTAAAGCATAAATATGAGGCATGGAAGGTGTAAGAAGAAGTCCATGTCCAGGGCAAGGAGATAAAACTATAGGAGAGGAATTGCTAAGTTCAAAAAGAAATTAATTTTGAATCTTTGATAGGATAAGAAATAGTTATATTTGCGAGGTTGGACTAGTTGAGGCATGGAAGGTCAAAATAAGTCAAGTTTAAAGTTCCCTCAAGTAGCTAAAGGTTGATAAAGACTATGATTAATCGTGATGATTTTTCCATCATGGGGAAATTTCAAGCACTTATGGATAAAAGAGACTATAACTTTCATGGAAGTGACCCAAAGAAGACCAAGTCTAACTTGAAACTGATCAAAAGTTGGTATAACAAAAAAGGTGACATCTAAGGTTTTCTTACCAACTTCTATAGGAAGAGTAATGGAATCATGGGTAAGATAAGTGAAACTATTGAATGTTTGATCATCACATCAAATTTATCATAGAAATCTCATTGGAGTAATGTAGTGTAAAGATGTTCTTTAGTTATAACATTCACCATGCAAGTAGGGTCTATAAGGTCTACACGAGAAGGTTGACCACTAATATTTGAAAATATGCAATGATTACCATCAAGGGCCCTAATAGTATCACTAGGCTCAAATGTAATGCAAAGACATGTTCAGACTTGGGTTTAGGTTTAGATTGATCAATACTGTTGATAAAATTATTGACTTCGATACACCCATTGTCATAGGTCACAATGGTAGGAGAATAAACAACATGATTAGATGAAGAAGGAATAGACTCAATAGTATTGGTTGAATAGGAGGTAAAGGGTTGGTGTAAATTTGCAAGTTTTGGTTGGGAAGGGCAACAAGTTTGTTTCCTTGATCATTAACACACTGAAAAGATATAACATTATAATCAATGAGGTCTTTAACAATAATTTTTTTAATGAATAGGTCTTTTAGCATTAATTAAAATTTATAAAGTACATATTCACAAAAAAAGGGGTCAGGGGAAAAAGTCACCCCGCGAGAGTCACACGGCCCAAGGCCGAAAACACATAAAACAACTATTCATAAAAAAAAACCTCATGCAGCCAAAGCAGTGGTTGCAGAGGGAGGATCCTGATCTTTAGGATTACCCCACCCAATGGTGGGGTTAGGGTTGGGGTCAAGAATTGACCACCCATCATTATCTTCTTTATCTTGCACAATTTCTCCATCCTCCGCTCTGGTAGGTGAAATGGCCAATGCCAGGCGAGGAAACTTGTCAGAACCAGCAACAGGAAAAACACCAGGAGGTGGAAGATCCTAGCTCAAGGCACTGCATCGCTGCTGTGGAGAAGCCGAACGACCCTTCCAGGAACCTCTATTGGGAGAGCGAGGGTGAGCCTGAGAATGGGGAGTGAAAGACCACCTGCTAGAGGAGCGACGATGACAACGAGGAGGAGTGTTGCTAGCAGAAATATGATATGGTGGTACACTAGAAACAATGCATGGGGCATTGCACCAGTGTTGTAAGAGCTCCTGCAGATGTGCCACTTCAAGAGCCACCTTATCAATCTGAACTTGTATCTGCAGTAGCACATTATTATAGATACAAGCTTTAGAGTACATAGATATACTAGTATCAAGAGAGCAGTGAGCAAATAAAATAACATTTTTGTCTTTCCATAAAGTAAATAGAATCTCCATCCTGAAAGCATCCCAGATCTGGGAAAATTTAAAGGGGATTCTTGGAGAATCTCCCAATAGGACTATATGCCAGGAGAAAAACTCAGGCCTTAAAGGCTGAAAGAAATCATGAATCCAAGCCCAATACTATTGAGCTCTTCTATAGAACCAAAAAATGTGCATGAAAGACTTCAGTAGGACACAAAATATACATCTAGGGTTGGGGACTCCCATGTGTTTGAGTCTATCACCCAATGGTAAGCCTTGGAAGAGAACACACCAAGCAAAATGAGCAATTTTTAGCTTAGTGATAGCAGACCAAATCGTGAGAAATTTGTTCTGCCAGGTACCATGAGATGATTGCAAATGCCATCGATGGTTGAGGACATCAACCATAGGAAGATGAGGAACCAACCAAGAATAACCAAGCTTGGGCTTGTAATTGGAAAATGGTGTCGACGGATACCACTTCCAATCTTTCCACTAGGGCCTGGAAGAAGAAATGTTGAGCTTATGAAGTAATTGAGGAGGTATGGCAGAAACAAGTAAGTCAAAAGTCGGGTGATCAGTCTGAGTAAGATAGAACTGTATCAACATATCTTCCCAAGAGTGGATATTGAAGGTAGCTCTAGAAAAAATGTCGTTAGGAGTGTGGATGCCATGCTTATGAAAGCGGAGAGCACTACAACCTGGAATTTTGGCAAGAGGACGCCCTTGAACCTAGAAAAGAGGCAACCACCAGATATTGTGTTAGTTAAAGGATAGACCATCCCTAAAGCCATCACCAGCCTAGTGAAGTCAATGTTTGAGGGATTCCCAGGCTTTATAGATACTTTTAGCAACAAAGGAACCCTAAATCTGAACAAGATCTTTCATGGCGAGGAGGGTTTGAAACCCAATCCCCTTCTAGGCTGTCCTCTGAGAAGGAAAACCAGATGAAATGCAATGTCTAAGAATAATTTTCCATGCCTCATCTCGTGTGATGGATCTGATGACCCATTCGGCACATAAAGTAAATCCTTGCTTGTGGCTAGAAAGAAGGCCAAGCCCACCTGAAGCTTTAGGAAAACAATAATACTCCCAGGTGACTCTATGGAAACCATGATGGTCAACACTAGAGGCCCACAAGAAATCCTGAAGAAGCTTTTCCAGCTTTCCATAGGAAGATTTTGAAGGAGCCCAACATGAAGAATAATAAACATGTGTGGCAACAAGAACCTTAGAGCATATCTGGAATTTACCAGCCAAAGAAAGAGGCTTGGTAATCCAGTAAGTAATCTTTTTCTCAACTCTGTTGAGAACAACATTCCAGAGATCAACAGGGGAAGCTTGAAAAGAAAAAGGAATTCCCAAAAAGTAGAATATCTCACCATGATCAATCCACTTCCAGCCAAACTAGAGAGTCCAAGGAGGCGAAGGAAGAAAAGATTGATGATAACATTGGGTCTTGTGCCAATGAATAGCAGAGCCAGAGGCCAAGCAAAAGGTATCAAGGCATTTAAGCGTAGCTTTAATGTTATCTTATTCTTCCAATAAATTGAGAAAGGAATCATCTGCAAAATGGCCATTGACAATCTGGGAGGGGGGAGTAGGCAAGGAGATTCCTCTAACCTGGCCAATAGAGATGGCATAAGCCAACAAATATCCAAAGCCTTTTGCAGTAAGCACATACAAAGTAGGAGCAAGAGCACAACCCTGGCGAATGGAACGAAAAAATCCAAAAGTGGTAGATTGATGACCATTGGTGGTGATGCAAGCAAAGGCATCTCTGAAAAGCATCCTGACAGATTGAATAAATCTGGGTCCAAATCCTAGGGCTTGTAACATAGCCAAAATGAATGGCCATTCAATTCGGTCATAGGCTTTAGCAAATTCTATTTTGAGAAAAATAGCTTGTTGATGGAAAGTGTGAGCCCACTCCATGCCTTCCCAGACAACAATAATGTTATCAAGGATAAATCTGGACTTGATGAACCCAGTTTGCTCTGGTCAAACGATCAAAGGAAGAAGATGCCAAATTTTAAGAGCAAGAGCTTTGGCAATGATTTTATAAGAAACAATCAACATGGTTATTGGTCTCCAATTACAGATGTCTTTAGGATCTCCAGTCTTGGGAATAAATTTGATGTTGCCTTTCTTGATGATATCGCCCAAGGTTTCAGAATGAAAAGCCTCTAGGTATAATTTGTGGAGATTAGGACCAACAAAGTCCTAGAGAGCTTTGTAAAATTCACAAGGGAAACCATCACACCCAGGTGCTTTGTCATCAGCCATTGAGAAAACATCTTCCTTGAGATAAAAAATAGAGAGTAACTGATCACAGAAGTCCCTCTGAGAGGAGGAAAGCCTATTGGGAACCAAAACCAGAGTGGACTTAAGGGCATTATCTCTGTCAAGAGAATTTTCCTGAGCTGTGAAAACTTTCTCATAATGGCGGACAAAAGCTTGAAGGATGTCAGGAAGTTGAAAAAAAATTGTCTGACCTTCCTTGATACACTTAATTCCCATAGAGGTATGACGAGCTCTCATACATTAGAAAAATTCTTTTGAAGCTTGATCCCCAATCTTCAACTAATGAAGACGAGCTTTGATTTGAGCACCATGAGCAGTGTAGGAATCAACAACTTGCTTCTGATGATGAAGCTACGCAAGATGGACCTGCAACTAAATGTTGAAAGGATCCATGGAAAGATTTTATGTAGCAGATTGCACCTCTCTGGTTGTTGCCTGGTAGGATTGCCTGTGGAAAGTCGCAAGTTGTCTGTCATAAATGCAGAGGTATCGAGTTGTACGCTTGATAGAATCATTCCACCATTGAATCCAGCCAACAACATGATGTGGCTTGGGTTCCAAATTCTAAACACACTGAATGTGGGGCACCGTGGCTTGATGGGATAGTAGAGAAGTATTAAAAAATAATTGTGTTTTACAAGGCCATTGTTGAGTTGTAGCCCACTCAACACCAGATTTGATGGGAAAGTGGTCTAACAAAGTGACATCAATGAGAGGAATGACAGGGGATTCCTGGGAGTCTAAGAAGGCAAAAAAATATTGTGCGGAGATCATGGCACGATCAAACCATTTCAGAACTCTGTCAGAACCAGCTCTATAATTAGACCAAGTATGCCACACTTCCCCAGGACGGTGGCGGTGGGAAATAGGATAAAAAAGGCCTAATTTATTATGCATGTGATACCAAGCTTGACACTCTCCAGCTGTCCAATGAAAAGGAACAATCCCATCATTATCTGCTACCGTCTCAACCATATTAAAGTCACCGAACATGACCCAAGTGGCTGGTGGCAGAGCATCAACAAGCCATCTCCAAAGAAGAGATCACTCAACAACATCATTGGAAGCATAAACATTAACAATCCCAAAAGAATGATTGTGAATAGACAACAAAATCCACACCGCTCTGTGAGTGGAGTCACAACCATGATCAACAAGAAAAGAGTGCCAACAGGGTGAGAGAAGAGTAACAACACCACCTCGAACAGCTTCGTGCTGAGATGAAAAACCAAGGCTGTCAGGCCAAATGGTTTTGCAAGCAACCTAAAGCAAGAAACCAGCAATTTTAACTTCTTGAAGGCAAAACACATCCAACAGAGCAAAACATTGATGAACATCTCTAACCGAATACTTTTGGTGGAAGTTAATAAGACCTCGAACATTCCAAGAGATATAATTCATTAAGAATTATCTTTCATATCATCCTCGTCACCAAGAGAGGAGAAACTGTTATACAAAACTGCAAAAGAAGAATGACCCATGAGTCCGGCAAAGGACTCATCAGATCCTCACATAATAACTCTACATTTTTTGGAAGCATGTTCATCGTGCTCATCCCACCGAGGAGGGCTGCGAGAATGCCTCAAAGGCTGAGAAAGCAGAGTGCAAATCCAAGGAGGGCGTTCAGTAGAACCAACAATAGGTTGAATAGGAACTGAAGAGTCCACGCACTTGTCTTTCCCCTGTAGATCACCAGGGTTTGAAACAACAGGCTGAGGAGGAGCCGCTAGGGAAGACTATGCCATAGGCTATTTTGAAGCAGAATCTGAAGAGCTTTTGCCTTTGCAAACCACCGTTGTCCAGTAGTCTTTAGCTGACTTAGATGAAACATATCTGGGCGGGGGTTTCAACCTTGAGTCCATTAGGGGACAATCTTTGATCTTATGAGTAGCAGATTGACACCGATAATAGGTATTTGGCAAGTTCAGGTACATCACCTTCTGGGTGAAGACGGGATCACAAATTTGAATCTCAATCGACTCCTTGAGGTCCCTTGAAAGGTCAACCTCAACCCAGGCCTATTTTTACGAGCTGGCATTAAAGAAATGGTCTGGTTCAAGACAAACCACTTTGCTAATAACTTGCACTAGGGTTTGCATGAAAGGCCAGCAAGGAAAAGGAAAACCAAGAAACTCAACCCAAATAAAAACACGTAATTTATTGTCATCACAAATAGAGAAATCCCGTGACCAACATTGAAAAACCAAGAGAGAAGACCTAACAGAAAAAGTACCATGTGAGAGAATAGCCTCCACATGAGTTGGGTTGGAAAAATGGAAAAGAAAAAAGCCTTTGGTAAGGCTTTGAACGCCATCAAGCAAGAATCCGTGCGGAGACCAGGCTTTGGTTACCCATTCATGAAGCATGATTTTAGGAGGGATTATACCAACAAAATAGCCTATAAGAGTATTCTTTTCAAGCTAGTCATAGGCAGAATCAAAATCTTGAACAAGAAGGACAATATCAGGCAAACCTCATGGAATACTTTCAGGGCGAACTTGTGAGGTCGCTTGTTCGGAGGTGCCATGAGCATCCATAGAAACTCCAGCACCAGCATCAATTGCTGGGCAGAGGCTGGCCGGAGGCATTAAAAACCTTAAAAAACTCCCGCAGTAAATGCGGTATGTATGACACAAGGGGAAGTTAAGGCTCATAAAAGGCAAACCAGACACAAAACCCTACCAGAGCACATTTTCCCACTCTCTCCTCTTTCCATATGTGAAGCTTAACAATAATTTTAAAACAATAAAACTTCTGAGTATCATGACCAGCTTGATGATGATATTGGAAAAAAGCTTTAGGATTAAAGTTCTTGGTGGTTTATTTGGCAGGATCAATTGGCTTAATCAGAGTAATTATTAAGATATTAGCATTAACTGATTTCAACATCGCATTATGTAAAGATTCAAAAGAGGTGTAAAATTATGAGAGGGTTTAAAACAAGATGACTAAGGAGCCACACCTTTGGATGTAGCTTCTAGTTGTGCATCAACATTGTTTGATGAATTATTACCTTGATGAATCCTTTTGGTTTATTAAACTTCTAAAAATATTGTGATGCAACATCACTCCTATCAACCAAAGTCATTGGAGTGATGCTCTCAAATTGACTCACTTGAAGCTGATAATTATGAAGTACTACACATAATTGAGTAAAAGAAGAGAATTCAGATAGCAAGACCTTATCCCTAATGTATTTTTTGTAAATTAGCAATGCAAATGCATTGAATATCAACATCAGGCACATGATAAGAAATCCAAGCATGCAAATTCTTAAATCTACCAATGAAATCAATCATTTTTTTCTTTAACATCTTGTTTACAATGCATTAAATCAGTCAAATAAATCTTAAGACCAATATTTTTTTTGAAACCATTGGATGAAAGCATTAGCAAGTTTTTGGAAAGAATCAATGTAATAAGGAGGTAAAGAACACTACCATTGCAAGGCCTTATCTCGAAAGCTTCTTGTAAAAAAACTAGTCATGATCCTATGGTCATTAGAAAAGTCACTACACAATGTTTGAAATGACTTAACATGGGAAAATGAATCACCTTTACCATTGTAAGTCTCCAAGTGAGGTATTTCCATGTACTGAGGAATAACAACACAAATGATATCTGAGGACAAAGGGATAACAATGTCACATGTAGGAATGTTGAAATTAGATTTGATTCATAGAGGTGATCTATTTTTACAAGGAAGAAATGGTTTGAGAAGGGCTATTGATAGTGGACTCAATAGAAAGGTTGGTATGGGACACATGTGAAAGCTTTGAACTGTTATGAGAAATGGAAGGAACATTTGAATAGGAAAATGGAACATTGTTGTAGGTAGGCATGGATGAAGGTTGTGAAACATGTGGAACAATTGAAGGAGGGGAATAATAGGATTAGGTATGATTCCAAGAATAACATGAATAGGATTGGTATTTGAAATGGATATAGTCATGAGAGGTGGAGCATAAGTAGAAACACTAGATAAAGAAGTAGGAATAGGAAGGGAAGTCTCGATACTAATGAGAGGTTGAGTGTAACCTATATATTGAGCACAATCCTTAAGAGGTTTAACATTAATATAAATAATATGTGAAATAGTTCTTAAGAAGTTAATGCCATGCTCATCATTATGAATCAACTACCTTTAACCTTCAACTAAGGAGATAACTTCTGTATTAAAATTTTTCTTGAGCTAAACCTTGTTCAAATTTCTCAAAGTTATGGAATTTTTTTCGCATTTGTGTAGGAGAAACTCTTAAAGACTCTTCTTCATCATGTGAAGAGTGGGAAGAAGTATCGTCAACCATATTAGGAATGTCATTAATAGGCATGTGTGTCTCATAGTGATTTCTAGGAAATAAGGAGTACTCGGGATCAAAGGAGCCCATAAGTCTAAGACTTCTCGTAATTGGAAAGCTATAGGTAGGACTCAATGTTATAACACTCGTGCAAAAAAGAAGAAATAAAAGATAGATCTATCAATTTTAAATATGAAAGCTAAAAGAGACATGCAAACATTCATTAAACTTGGCCAAAATTAATTAATTTGCCCATAACATCTAATGAAGAATACATCCAATTAGGAAATGAAAAGTGAGGATCCAATGCACACAAAGGGGGTCTAACACCAAAATCAAAATGTAAATCTCATGCGTCGGATTCACCTAAATGTACAATATAAAAAATGTGGAAAAATGATATAAGGTATATGCAAGGGTTTTGTCCACCTTTTCTTAATGCACAATTAGAAGGAAGATGACCTAGTAGGCTCAAGTAGGACTCAAGTGCTAAACGAGTACAATGATCCTCCACTGTTATGATTAAGAATGAAATGATTTGAAAAAGTAATCTAATAATGCAAGATAAATTATTAAACTAATCTAAATCAAGCAATTTCAGTAAAATATAGACAAACAAGTGTAGTGACCAAAAATGGAAAGTCAGGAATTGTATTAACCTGTAAACCAAATCTAAATTATTTTAGGAGGAAAAAAATGCCCTAGGAATGCTATTCTAGGGAACAAGAAGCCTGAGGCATTTTGTTCCCTAGAAATCTGCCTAGAATTTTGACTAACAGTAGCGTAGGTCGTGATCTTTCCAGATCTATTCCAACAACTGGACCACCTATACCTACACACAAAAAAATAGAGAAAATATTGTAGAAATGGGTTTGCCTTGGTCAAACCCCTATTTATGAATTAACCTTGAAAATGAAATAAAACGGAGTAAAGGAAAGTAAATCTAAAGGTAAATATTAGATCTACCTTGCTAATTCCTTCATGAACGGATATTGAGATCGTACATATTCGCGAAGATGATTAAATGTAGCTTAAATTATAGTTGTTACCTTCATGAACGGATATTGAGATCACATATATTCATGAAGATGATTAAATGTAGCTTAAATTGTAGTTGTTCACCCTAAATTTATAATGGAATCAAGGATGCCTTCACAAATGCATGGATCTGTGAATGTCACTCCTAGATATTCAATGTTGTTATGCTTGATTGAACACTTGCTATGAAAGAATTATGGATGAGAATGGACAAAGGATCTTCTTGCTTACTTGAGAACTCTTCTACTGGTCATAATGGGAAATAAACTTCCTACAATGAAGAAGATTTCCTTCAAATTTCTTGTGATGCTTTGAGAGAAGCTAGATCTTGGATGTTTGCCTTCAAATCTTGAATTCGCTTAATTGCTTGACTGCTTGAATGAAAAATCATGTTTATAGTTGCTTACTAAAATGAGTAGAGATAGGGTGTTTATATGCCTCATCATACATTTAGGGATTAAAAATTAAGCCAATATGGTCATGTGATCCAATTTCCCATTGAAACGCTACAACGGGGCTCCGATTCAAATTTGGGCCCAATCCTTGGGCAACAAAAAGCCCTGAACATTTTTGTTCCTAGGAAAAAGAACTGAAATTTAAATGGGAAGTTGGGAAGATAGGTTATATTCCAAGTCAAGAGGAAATAGATAGTTGGATCAAGCATAGTGGACATGAAATACCAAAATTTCCAAATTAGGACTAAATGAGCATCTAATCATGGGTGATAAATTTTTAGGACGGTACAAATACTATAAACATTATGCAAGCTAGAGGCCTAAAAATAGTATCAAGGCATTGAATAGCCTACTTAATATTGTTTTTATCTTTAATGAGGGTAATGAATTAATAGATATTGATAAAAATGTCTATTGACTAACTAGTTGGAAGAACTAGGAAGATAAATCCTCATACCCACAGTATAAGAATTAAAAGGAAAATGAACTAATAAGTGGCAAGATCCTTATATTGTAAGCATATAAAAGATGAAAAAATAGAGTATCCTTGACAAATAAACTGAAAAAGTCTAAATGACTAGGACTATTGAACATTAATGATAATATACGATGAGGCATCACCAAAAAGAATCTACACAAGATGAATAAAACAAGGACCAAATCTAAGTGTTTGAAGCATATAAAGTATAAAAGTCATGCTCAATGAATTCCTAAGGCTCAAGGAAACAATAATTTTGATAAAAAAATGTTGAGAATGTTGAGACCATTCCATCCCTCCTAATATTAATTAAACTATCTAAAATAAATCTAGATTTAACAAAACTAATTTTTATAGGGTGGACAACCCAAGGAAGAAGATGCCTAAGATAAAGAGCCAAAGTGCTGGCAATAATCTTGTATGATACATTCAATGAAGTGATAAGCCACTACTTGCATATTTCTTTAGGGTCTTCAATGTTAGGTTTAAATTTAATGTTCCCTTTATTAGTTAATTTTCCTAGGGATTTAAAATGGAAGGCCTTGAGATAGACCTTAAGAATATATCATCATCCATTGTTTCCCAAGGGAAATCCATCAAAAAAAGCAATTTTTTCATTAGACATTGTAAACATAACCTCCCTAAAATCTTCTTTTATGAGAAGTTGATCACAAAGAATGGATTGGGAGATAGAAACTTTCCAAGGAACCAAATTTAAGCATTGTAACAAGGAAATAACCATAGTTGAAGTGTTTAGGTTCAAGAAGACTGTTAAAGAGCTACTTACATTATCTAACTTTATTAATTGTTTGATATGTGCAGAAAGAACCCAAAATCTTAAAAAAATATTTTGATACCCTATCCCTAATATTAGACCAATGGAATATAATGTTTACTTGAGATCCACGTCTAGTGTGTGCATTTGCAACCTATCTCTAATGGTTAAGATAACTCACTTAAAGATGAGCCTAGAAAAATAAAAATATTCAACTTCCAAAGGTGTAGTTTCTTTTTGAATCTTTGAGGTAGTACCCTTGTATGATCGATAGAGAAAATTGAATAGTATATTCTCATATATGTAGAGAAATAAAGATGTATAAGTGATGTAATCATTCCATTAAGATATTCATCTAATCTCATTCTTTGGATGTTGGTCTAGATTTCAAACACGTGAAAAAATGTGACCTTGTGATTCAATATTTATGTGTTTATAAATAATTGCACATTCACAACCTTGGGTTTGGAAAATTATGATTAAAAGGTAGATTGCTCCTTCTTTTCTAAAAGCATGTTTAGAAGGAAGATGACCCAATAGGATCAAGTAGGACTGAAGCACTAAATGAGTGTAATGATCCTTCATAGTAATGAATTGAGGGAATTTGGATATGATGATGTAAAATAGGAGGCTAAATTAGCAAAATTAACAAGATATAGGAAATACAGACTGGCAGAAAATAGGCAGACAACTATAATGACTTAAAATGAGATTCAGAAGATTGTACTAACCCGCAATCTAAATTTGTCAGTAATAAAAAGCCCTGGACATTTTGTACCTAGGAGAATGAGCCAGAATTGAAATGGGAGGTCGGGGAGATAGGGTAGATGCCATAATAAGAGGAAAAAATGATTTTGAGATCAGGAGGAAGTACAAAGGCCATAAATGGTAATGTAAGGCCTATACAGGTTAATAAATGATGAAAGAGGAGAAATAATAAAGAGCACACCTAAAAATAAGGGCTTACATCAATATGTGGTGAATTTTAATTAACACAAGACTTATAATATTTAATTTAAAGATCTAAAGAGCGTCAGAAGAGCATGAAATCAATGTGGGAACCCATACATGCTAAAATGGGGATAAATTGAGCATCAAATATATAGGTGCTAACTTTTTAGGATGGTACATTTAGCCTGCACTTTAGCAAGAGTATGAATCCACCTCACTCTCATGGTAAAGTAGAATAAAGGGAGAGAAAGAGATGAATATTAAGATCATGGGAAAACTAAAAAGAGATAAGATATAGCTAATATTAAGGACACAAGACCCCAAACAAAGGATCTTAACTTGTACAATTGTGTGCAAGGACACATAAAAAAAAAACCCTGAAGCTTACTAAGATTCCAAGTCAACTAGTTGAAGAGACCTCGATAAATAAAATATCTCAACTGCTGACATCATGCTAGGAAAGCTATTACAAAATAAAAAGTGATCACACAAAAAGAGAAAGAGTACATATCAAATATAAGACATGACTCCATTATCCAATAAAATAGAAAAGTGCATTATGCTACAGAATAATGGAGGAGAGGTAAGACAACCATGGATGGCACAGGCTAGTCATTTGTATTGTGCTAGGTGATCCATGAGAGAGGAAGAAGGGAGAAGAGGGGGAAGCAGTCTAGAAAATTGTGTTATGGTAGTTCCACCCATTGAAAAATGTAAAGAGGGAGTTGATGGTCTATCACACACTAGCTCAACAAATTGATGGTCTAGTCAACTCATAAAAATCTATGCAAATGAGAGGTTGAATGGTTCGGTAAATTGTGTTATGCTATTCAACCCATGAAAATGATAGGTCAAATGGTCTAGTAAATTGTGTTATGCTAGTCAACCAAACCTGAAAATGCATGCAAAGGAGAGGCCAAATGGGCTAGCAAGTTGTGTTATGCTAGCTCAACCAATCTTAAGTATAACCAAGGAAAGCATTGTATCCTAGGAAATCCACCAAAAATGTACAAAGGACAGTGATCTAGCCCTAGAAAATTTATTATTTTAGTGTACTCTACCTAAAATGCTAGAAGTAATCAAAATATTTAAAATAAGGAGGCCATATATGCTCCCTCCGTAAGATGGAAAAACAAGACTACTTTGACATCTTAAGAAAAGAGGAACAAGGATAAAGAACATATAAAACGAGGAGGTATCCCACAAGCAACACCCATTCCAAACCAAATAGGTCACAACTCCTATAATGTAAAGAAATGGATGACTCAAAGAGATAATATTCCATAAGTGTAAAGGAGATTCTTTTGAAGGACGCTTAATAAAAGAGATGTTTAACAAGAAGATAATGATTCACACCCTCCACATTTCTAGGTAAAGGGATTCTTTGATAAAAGATGACATTATTTTAGCCCCCAGATTAAGGGATTCATTTATTTGGACATACAATTGCAAACAAAGAATAGGTTATGGTTAAGGATTCACATATCTTTCATAAGAGAGAATCCATAATAAAAACAAGCAATTACATGTAATAAAACACATCACATGAGAAGAAAATATCGCTAAACCAAGGGAAGATTAAATCCTTATAAAGTATGATAAATTAGAAGACTGCCCTTGCCCCCCAAGTGTAGAGACATAGATAAGGAGAAAGAGGGCTATTATGTTTCTCACTAAGTATGATCACACTTAAAATTGTACTACCATGGATGAAAATGATCCCTCGATGGAGAGGCTAACAATTTCACATAGTGTGGAGAAACATAATAGGAACTTGAATGTTATTTAAAGTAATCATGGTTGAAAATTAACTCATTGTAACATGATATGTAAATGATGTCATAGTCAATGAGATTTTGAATTTTGTATTCTAAAGCTTGACATTCAATAGTAGAATGGTTATGATATCTATGATACATGCAAAAAGGAAGATTCACAAGAATTTGACTAGGATTCTTTCATTTAGGTCGAGTAGTCAAAAAGTACAAAGAAGGTCAGGCAAAATGACTTCTTGATTAAATCTAGGTGCATAGAAGAAATGTTAGATGGTAAAGGATGGGATGTAGACAAAGGAGGAGGTTGGAAAAAAAACCCTTGCAGAGGAAAGTGTGAGGTAGGTTTATCATGAGTCTCATTGCTTTGTTTCACATATCCTAAACCATACTGAAGATTATGAGTTGGAATGTTAGCAGAATCGAGTTGAATAAATATCACACTAAGCCCTTTAGAAACTTTGTATTCTCCCCAAAAACATGGCATAAAGTATAATGACTCACAATAATATTCTAAAAGGGAACTTCTAGGAGGATAAGTATCTTTAGAAGGAGAAGATATATTTTGTTCAAATAGTGTAGGAATGAATGGAGAATTGGATTCTGCTTGTAAGCAATTTTGGAACTTATCATTAGCAATAAGGGTATACATGATGTCGTTATAGATGAACTTTAATCTACAATGAAGTGTTGAAGGAATTTTTTTTATGGAATGTAACCATGGTCTCCCTAAAAGAATATTATAAGTGAGATTATCATGTATGACATGAATAGGTGTAGGTAAAGTAACATGACCTACCTTAATATGAAAGATTATAATACCTAAAAGGTCACAAATAGGAATAGAATTATGTTTAATCAATGAAGTATCCACCTTAATTTTATGAAACAAATCAATGCTATACACATTAAGACGAAATCCATTATCAATTAAAGTTCCATAAATAAGATTATCATTGATAATGACATCAACCATAAGAGAATCATGTTGATCTTGAATTTATTTAGAAGGTATATCATCTTGAGAAAATATAATTTTAGCTTTATTATTGGTTGCATTCATACATCCCAATATGTAAGTTATATTAATTTGCATAGGAGATGGAACATACATACTTCACAATGCTTTTTGTAATGCTTCATGGTATGCAGGTAAAGTTTGAATAAGCTCCCAAAGGGATATCTTAGAAGGAGTAGCACAAATTTTTTCTACTAATTCAAATTCATTTTCAAGATTTTGAGGGATATGGGGTGCATGAGGAAGCATAGGTTGAGAAGCGGGAAGAGAAGGAGGAACAACTAAATCAGTAGGTTGCCTATTATTTCTTGTGCTATATGTATGAGAAACCATAAGATAATTGGCTTGTTGAGCGCCTTTTACCACAATGATTGGCTTATTTTTAGGTTGAGAGATATATTGACAAGGATGGACAACAACCATAGGATTTTCACTACCCAGGACATTGACAATTAGGTTCTTGATTATTCAAGGTTTTATCTCTAGAAGGGAGAACATCAAGGAAAGTGGTAATGATATTATCCTCTTTTTCCAATGTATCTGTATGAGTAGGGATATATTTAGAATATGGATTTATGGATTTCCATAAATATTTAATCTCTAAAAGGAATGTCATTTAATGAAGGTAAGGTGATATTAAGAAAGGTATTTATAATATCCTCCTCTTGCTCCAAAGTATCCTAATAAAGAGGGAACATCTTTGGAGATGGGTCAACATCAAACCTGTACGTGTCATCTCTAGAGTGAAGATCACTAAAAGAAGTAGATAAAATGTCAACAAAAATATCATCTTCTTTTATCAAGGTTTTTTCACAGGGTAGAGAATAATCAACATCAATGTCCAACAATTCATCTCAAATAGGGAGATCATTGAGAGTAGAAATAAAATACACTTTAGGATAGAGATAATCACAATTAACTAGAGATTCCCCCCTAAAGGGAAAGTCATTGAAATGAATGAAAGCTGAGGTATCATGAGGGGAATAATCAACTTTCACCAAGGTATTCCCCCGCGGGAGGAACATATTAAGATAAGAGTTAACATCAATCTTCAACGTCTCTCCCCAAATAGAGAGATCATTGAGAGAAGGGTTAAAAATATCTTCTTGCACCAATATATCCTCATGGATAGGAGGTCTTTAGGAGACGTGTAAATTGATATAAGGGAAGATAAGCCACTATCACCTCTAGGAAATATATACATTATAAAACTAATCTAAAAGTAAAACATGAGAAAAATGCATGAAACAATATGGAATTTTTGTTTTTTTTTAATGAAAATGTATAAACAATAAATGAAAGGAATTCTTACTAATTATATGTAAATAAAGTATATATAGACATCCAAATCATAATGGAAATTTTATGAGTTGGGTTCATGAATATGTACAATATAAAAAGGAAGGCAAGGTAGATTGCTCCTCCTTTTCGAAATGCACATTCAGAAGGAAGATGACCCAATAGGCTCAAGTAGGACTCAAGCACTAAATGAATGCAATGATCCTTCATAATAATAAATTGGGGGAATTTCGATATTATGATGCAAAATAGGAGGCCAAATAAACAAAATTAACAAGATTTGGGAAATCTAGATTGACAAAAAATAAATAGACATCTGTAATGACTTAGAATGGGATCTAGAAGACAATACTAACTTGAAGTTTAAATTTGAAGTGAATTTGTTGGGAACAAAAATCCCTAGGCATTTTTTTTCTTAGGAACAAAACACTTGGGGCATTTGTACCCAAGGGTTTTTCCCAAATCTAGTTGCAGTCTTCCTGTTAGATGTCATACTTTCCATATTAAGTCCTGATGCATCTGTCACTTGTATCTACACACATAAAAATAGGAAAGAATGTTGGTTAGAGGGGTTCGCCTTAGAAAAACCCCTATTTTGAATCAACCTTAGAATAGAAATGAAACATTCTCGAAAGCAAATATTGTTGTTATGAAATAGAAACTAGATTTGAATCATAAATCATCTCATACCTTGATTTAATCTCAAGTGTTAATGCAATAGCCCTTGAATCCACACAAAAACTTGAAAGGAAACCACGAAAGATATGCCTTGCACCATGAATGTTGTAGTTATCCATAATAATTGATGAAGGAGAAGAATTAAGGCTTGAATGCCTGAAGGCCTTGAGAATGATTGGATGCCAATTGTTTGATCATGTTCCTTCTTAGTAATAGAAAGATAATGGACACCAAAATGAGGAGATATCAACCACTTATATACATCATCACACATTTTGGGACTCAAAATTAACCCAGGCCGACCATAAGACCTAATTCCCCACCAAAACATCACAACCAAGCTCCAATTCAAATTTTAGCCAAATCCCAAGGGAACAAAAAGCCCTGGGCATTTTGTATCTAGGAGAATGAGCCAGAATTGAAATAGGAAATCAGGGAGATAGGGTAAATGCCAGAATAAGAGACACAATTGATTTTGAGGTTGGGAGGAAGTAAAAAGGCCACAAATGGTAACATAGGTCCATTTAGGTTAATAAATGATGAAAACAGAGAAATAATAAAGGAACACACCTTAAAATAAGGGCTTACATCAATATTTGGTGAATTTGAATTAACACATGACTTATAATTATAATTTAAATGTCTGATGAGTGTTAGGAGGGTTTGAAATCAATGTGAGAACCCATACATGCTAAAATGGGGCTAAATTGAGCATATAATTATAGGGGCTAAATTTTTAGGACTATACAAATACAAAATCATATTAGTGTTCATAAAGGAGAAAATTTGATAAATGATAGACTGATAGTGATTAGTAGTTAAAATTGAGACAAGATTATACTAACATTGTAACATGATTGAGATACTTTAGAACTTATCAAGGCTTACTATAATATTACCCTTAGTGTACCACATCACGATCTTAGTGGTAGCCAAGATTTGGATCAAATAGTCTTAACTTATTGTGCATATAGAACCAATTTTTTTTTCACTAGTTAACCACCACATAGGCAAGATCTCACATTTAACCTAGGTAGGTAATTTCAATAATATTAAAATCCCCACAAAAGATTCAAGTGGTAGTAGACATTAAATTGACAATTCATCTCTAGAGGCTAGCTCTATTTAAAAAATTGAATTTAGGGGCTAAACATTAATAATTATTAAAGGATGGTTATTAATGTAAAAAAAAACCATAATGTATGGTTGGTGGGGTCACATGCTTGCTCAACTATTAGATGACGGCCACCACATAGATGAGTTAGAGAATAAAGAGATTATTCTATAAAATAACTATTAGACTTGTCCAAAGAAAAATAACTATTCTACAAAAGAGTGTCACTTGATCCAAAAATTTGTAATCAAAGATTAAGTTTGATACGTCTCCATTTCTCTCTACATATTTCCCCTCTTCCAAGTATCCCAATGGGGTATGAGACCTCCACTTCTCAACTAAAGGAGAAGAAGCGTGTTAGGAAGTGTTAGCTAGTGATTGATATAATAGAGCTCTCACATATTATGCTTCACCATAGGTAAATCCTCAAGAGAAAAAATGGTAGATTTTTGAGACTTTGGAATCTCTAAAACAATCTCAAATGCTGGCCCCTAGAGCTTGAAGAAGGCTTTTGCGGAGGAGAATTATTGATAAACTTTTGGCTTACAATGATGAGTTGTGAGGGGGTTTTTAGGTTAGGGAGATCAAAATATAGTCTCAAATATGATGTTCAAAAGATTGACAATGATATCAAGCATTCAAAAAGTTTAGGTGGACAACACATTGATCATATCTTATGTACCAATTTTCTTATCCATAGTCTCCTTTAAATCTTTGGAGAGGTCCACCTCAAAACAAAGTTTCCACTAAGGATGAGTCAAATAGAATTGTGTAGGTTTAACTCAAACAATAATTCATAAGTAAGAGGTTATTAGACTCAAAACGTACCAACATAGTAAAGATAACCGAAGGAACTCAACTCAAACAATATTCTGAAATATATTTCATTAGATACAACGAAGTCCTATATCCAACATCTCAAAACTAACAAAGAATAAAAACAAGCCAAGATCCATGTTTGAGAATGGTCTCAATATGGTCAACTTCAACATTTAATGAAAAAGAAAGAAATTTTCAGTAATATCTTGGACTGCATGAAGGCGAATTACATGTGAACTCCAAGCCTAGTCCTTGAACATGCTTTTAGGGGACACCTTCTATAAAATACTCTATTAAGATAAAGAATTAACCATCGATATGCATTGTCAAATTCAAGAATGAGAATAAAAACATCTACAAATATCAACGCTTCTCTTCCATTTGGCCACCATAACTGTGATTTACAAACCCTCAATGAATGTGATTAACCAGAGAGATTGTTTCGCTGTGGGAAAAGAAAACTGGTCTAATAATTATTGAAAGCATATGTTTACTAGAATCTGAGATGATCACTCCCTCACAAAGTAGCTTGACAATAATCCATATTTCATTTTTGCTAAATATTTTGACCATATTTTTTTTTCCAAAATATAAATAATTTGTATTATGTTATTAATTTGCAACTTACTTACCAAAACCCTCGCCTATTGCAAAGATTTGATTCCCATATTTAGTGGTGTTTGAGTGGCTTACCTGGAGAATGTGAATACCATAATCTCTGAACGACCTGATTTGATACTTGAATATATTTTGTCTAACATTATTTTAATGTAATGTCATATATTATTTAACATTAATAATTTTTAAATTTGTGTGATTAAAATGTAAAATTATAGTTCTCAGCAGATAATATGTGATGATGAAAATATCAAAGTTTTTTTTTACTTAATATTTTAATGTATGATAGAAAAAAGAAAAAAATGAAATTGTAGATTAAATAGATTATTAATTTGTTTTCAAGTTGATTCTTTGTACTCACCTTAAAGTCAATGAATGTACAAATTTTTTTTTTGTATTAAAAAAGATTTGAATTCAATATTTGTACTATTTAGGTGCCTACAATATAGACTATGCCATCATCACAAGTGTCGTTTGACAAGTGAAATACTACTTATCATTTACATAATTTTAAAATTTGAATCTACAATGAAAACTTAAGTAAAATATAAGGACAATCAAACTGTACATTAATCACTTCTTTTTCAATTTTGGGTTAAATATACAACATCTGTTCAATCATGATTTTATAGTCAAAGATGAATTTCAATTCAATTCTATTCTAAGGATTTGATCACTCCAAATAATATTATAACAAAAGATGAGCTATAATTAACCTCTAAATTTGTAACAATTTTTTTTTTCTGTATTTGTAAGTAGTTCATATTTTGCTAGCTATTGAGTGAAATTAAATTAAGGTTGAAATTTGAATGCTACACTTTGATTAAACCATACTCAATTGTTATTATAATTGAAAACATTTTAGTTTTAGTTGAATTTACAAAATTATAAGTCTAGTCTTAATAGCTTATCCCTTTATATAGATTTTTAATATTGTATATTAGAAATTTATTAAAACAAACATTAATTTTTTTCATTATTTTACTTAGATAGGGCTATGTAAGAAGATCAATAATTTGTATATTCATTTTTAAGTCATTCTCCACACCTAGATTTTGCATTCCCTTGTCAGTGTCTATAATTGCTTCTTTCAAATATTTAAACGAAAAAAATATTTTACTTATATATATTATTTTATTACAAACTTGGTTGTTTTAATGTATAGGTAGATTTTCAGTTTTTATCAAAATTCCATTTACTCATTTATGATAGATTTGATATATAAATTTCTGATGACAAATTCTATTTTATATGGCAAAATGGAAAAAATTATTAACTATGCAGCTAGCAATTCCAACAGATTGGTGCTGTGGTGTAGTCGGTTATCACGTCAGTCTTACACACTGAAGGTCTCCAGTTCGAGCCTGGGCAGCACCACTATTGTTAATAATTTTTGAGGCTGACAGTCGTCTTTTTCATTTGCTGCTTGAACTTAGAAAATCAAGCGGAGAAAATACAAACGGCTTTATTTTTTTGGCGTTTGGACATTCTATTACAGTGATATCATCCCTCTTGTATTCTAGTGTTATTAAAATGAAAATTACATGGAATATGATTTAATGTGTTAAGAGTTTCTGGATTTTATTAAGTAGAATTTATTTTAATGTTTTTGATAAATTATAATGGAATATGATTTAATGTGTTAGAGTTCTGGATTTTACTATGTAGAATTTATTTTAATGTTTGAAATAGAATATAATTTATCAAAAACATTAGAAGTTTATTCTACTGTACGTTTTATGAAACTGTCAATTAGGAGGCGCAACATTAGATGACTCTACACTCTTGCTATCACTTGTGCCACAACTTGTCTATCTCTATCCATATTCTACACTAATACTAGTAAGGAATTCGGTTTTCCGTAAATACTAAACCACATCCCTTCTTGAGCATCACATGTAGTCCTAATTCACATCAAAATGCATCATAAACAACACAAAAAGACTAACAAGAGCATCACATGCAGTCCTAATTCATATCAAAATGCATCATAAACAACACAAAAAGACTAACAAGACCATCACATGTAGTTCTATTTCATATCAAAATGCATCATAAACAACACAAAAAAATTTAGCAAGAGTATCAAATGTAATCCTATTTCATTTCAAAATGAATCATACATAACACAATATGCTTAGCACTCATGTACATGTAGTCCTAATTCATATCAAATGCATCATAAACAACACAAAAACGCTTAACACTCATGTGCATACATAGACCTAATACATGTCAAAATGCATCATAAACAACATAAGAAGTTTAGCACTCATGTATATATAAACTTTTTTTTGAATGAAGTTAACAAATTTTAATTGCGTTCAATTCATAAACTATTTAGAAAATACAAAGAAAATTTACCTAGCATATTGAATAGAAATATATCCTCTCTTTAAACAACAATTTTTTGTAAATGTAGAGACAAACATATCAAAGTGCTTATTTTGAGGGTTGCAAACATCATTCCCATGTGGTGGACATAAATCTGTGGCATCAACTTTTATTGTAGGAGGAGAGGGCAAACACCATTTGGTATCGACATACTTAACCAACAAACAAAAGCCACATGTTGCTCCATTTTGAAAAAGAGGTCCATTCAAAGTTCGAATCCACATCCACCACTAGGACATGTGTGTAGAATGTTGCATGTCTTGGCTGTCACTGTTCTGCATATCACAACCTCTCTATTCCAACCAACATTATCCATATCATAAATATCGATGTCATATAAGACATGCCCATCTTTTCTTTTCTTTTTTCTCTTTCCACTACCTCTTATTATATAATTATCTTCAAAATGAATATTTCATGATCACTACCTTGCATTATTTGCAGTCTCTCAAGAAAACTATGTGTTTGTGTGTGTGTAACTTATCCAAGCAACTCATTGGGATTAAATTTCAAGACATGAAAACTAAGATATAAATATATCATACCAAAAAGTTGCCCAAATTCATTAGGTGATAATTCCAAAATTAATTTTATTTATATTATAGCTTTTATTTAATAATAGATCAAAATCGGGGTTGACCCCGCAACTTGACAACAAGTTAGGGGCCATGTTTAAAGGGTGGTTGTGAGATCGAATCTCACCAAGTTCTTTGTTCTTCAAACACATATGAATGACATGCAACGTGATTGACGAAGGTACACATCCCACCTAAGTCAATGATTCCCAACATAGGCTCAACGATCACAGACGAAGGTTTTGTGCAGACACAACTGCTGATAGGCGTGGATGCGCGTATAGATGGTGCTCCAAGACTGTCGTAGGGTGACCAGGAGCTGCCAACATGGACATAGTGATAATGGTTGGATGTGGCGAGAAGTATGGAGAGATAAGGTGGTCTCACTCACAACTTGAAAGGTATACAATGATATGGAGGCTTGGGAGGCATAAGGTGGATTCCATGTTCACAACGAATGGGTGCTTGGTCGACAACAAAGAAGTGACAAGGGGGTCTAAGCATGGAGAGATAAGGTGTCTTGGAGGGATAAGGTGACACTTAGATACAAAGGAGTTAACAACACGAGTCAAATCAAGGAGGTATTAAGGCCTCAACAAAGTACTACCATGGGGATGGGGTCCCCCAATTGTGGCCCCACTAGTTTAGAGCTCCAGTCAAAAAAACTTTTCATCGATTAAAAAAGAAGAAGAATAGACTAAAATTATGATTTAAAAAAATATTTCAAAAAAATTCAAATAAATAAATCATTAAAATAAAAAAAACTATAAAATTATATCATCTCTAAATTTTAAATTCCAAAATTAATTTTCTTAGACTATAACTTTTATATAAAGTTGTTAACTTTGATGATTTAGAATTCTAACTCTATCCAAAAATCAAATTACCAAAACTAAGAAAAAAATTAATATAAAACATCCCTATTTTAAATCTAAAACAATAAAAACAAAGTAATTTCAATATAAAACATCTCTATCTTCAAGAGATAATGGATTCTTGGATGATGCCTTTCTAAAAGATTTGGCTATGGTGTCACAACTTGTTCTAGAGTGGACTTCATTCTTAACTTAAGCAATTGACTATGGCAATTCTAAGAATGTGCTTTGTTTTGGACTATTCAATCTATTAAGTACAAAAATGAAATTCTATCGTAGATTGCACTAATCTTGAAAAATTCTAAGAATCTCCACAATATACAGATGGTGCCACTATACATAAACATTGAGTTAAATAATTACAAAGATATTATCATGAACTAGAAAATCTCTCTCTCTCTCTCTCTCTCTCTCTCTCTCTCTCTCTCTACTTATATTTAGAGTATATTCATACCAAACAGTTTGATAAAATAAAATGAAGATAACAAGATAACATAAGAATATCTTAGCCAGAGAATAGAAACTATAATGCTAGACTTTATCAATGAATTTTATTGAATTAAATTAATTGAAATAGTTCAACAAAGGAAAAACACATATATTTATAATTAAATAAAAAATTACAACTATTCAATCAAAAGAAAATGACAATTCAATTAAACTGAATTTATACATGCTTTATGATTATCAGAACATTAAAAATCTATTAATAATTAGTATAATATTAGGTCCTCAAACTACAAGAAGGTATTTGTAAGATAAATCGTCTTACTCTCTTCACGTAATATAGTTCTTTACATGTGAAACTTAAATCTTGAAGCTATTTAGTTCCTAAATTAGGGAGAGACATATTGAAAGTCACTGATACCTTTCTTAAGGTATCACCTAAAATTATATGAAAATTTATAAAAATCGTGATCACGTCATCCTAAGAAGTAGGAATAAATTTGAGGTTTTTTGGATCCATGGTTGACTTGTCATTCCTTCAATTAATTGTTTGTATTCTCCTCATGAATGATACTAAAATTATTCAAAAGTGCCTTAGTGATTTTTAAGTATGACATTTCAACTTAGAAATTCATCTATTCATGTAAATCAACCTTTACAAATGACTTGTAGTGTACCTATAGGGCACATAGATCAATCCCATAAATATGTGTCTATGTATATATACATATTATTTTCGATATTTATGTTATAATTAGATAACAGAACATGCATGAGAGAGCTAGTAGATAGCAAATGATATTAATAGTTTTAAATAAATAAAAAATATATCAAGCATGAGAATCAAAGCCAAAAGAGTGACTAATTTGACTTCTTTTATTTAAAAATAAATAAAATTTACAGTTATTTTAAAGAGAAGAAAAATAACAAGAAAGTCTATGATCTTTTCTATAAATTTCTTAATATGAAATTAATGTTTTAATAAGAAGAGACACATCTTGATCAATCTCTATTCTAATACACAAGTATATTTGTTGAAGATAAAATTTCACACTATGCTCAAAATATCCATTAGGTTAACCACAAAGAGTTTCCCTACATAAAAGTGACTCAATGATCTACCACATGGTTAGATAAATAAATTACTAAAGTTCTTTATGATGCCTCACAATGCCTGTATGGACATGTTTTGGCTAAATATGTAATGCCCTGCCAAGGAACCCTTAGACTATAAGGTCAATACACATGCTAATAGAGACAAACACTTTTTGTTTGTTAATAGAGTACAATAAATCATAAGATACTTATCACTACATTTATAGATCCATTGTTAGTCATTACACCATCAACAAGTGCTATAAAGAATGATCAGATATGAAAGACACATTCTTATCCAAGGGTCACCCAACACACAACTCAATATCCAAAAGAATCATAAAAGTGTTCCAAAACCACTCATGACACATCATTCAAGGATTTAGGGAGGTTTAGGTGATGGTATTGTGCGTGTGAAAAAGTGTCGGGTACCTGCAAGCTGAAACACACACTTCAATAGATCCTTACTTGATTAATCTACTTTAACAAAATAAAATGCAATAAAAGATGACTAATCTAAATCAATCTATTGCCTTCTACTAGGTAGGAGTATGAGTTTTCTCTCAGATCATTGCAAAACTCAGTGACTACACCTCTTCTAAATGAAGGATCTTAAAATAGCTATATGATTGATCTAGTATGCAAATGAAAAATTGTTTGTGGTTAATCCAAATATATTTAGGTTGATTTTAAGCACCAAAAGAAATGTGTTAATTCCTTTTAAAGCCCAAATAGAAATGTGTGCTAACTTATCAAATTGAAAACAAACTAAATAATTAATAATGCTCTAAATGCTTAAATGAAAGCTAAGAATACTAAAACACTTGAATGCAAAACTGCAGAATGGATCCTTGTGAAGGAAAAGAGGTTCTCTTTTATAGAAATCTCTCTCGAATCGACGGTCGTGATTAAAAACCAAAGAGTGGACAAGATTCGATTTGAGGAAGCACAATCCACGTGCATGAAGAATGATTGGTTGAGAGAGTTAGTTAACTGAATGGACTGATCAGTCATTTAGGAAACTTCCAAAATCTATTTTCAGTTAACTAGATTGTTTCCAAAATGAGAAATAGACAATAATGAGTTAACTGAATAAAACATATTTATTTCCAATTCGAGAATCAATTAACTGAAATTGATGACATAATATACATTTTTAAAGATTTAAATGATTTTAAATGCATTTTAACTCAACTTTATTAGTTTAATTCCTTTTTGGATTTAATTGACAATTTAGCAATTTATTTAATCAATATATTAAAATTTTAATTAAATAAATAATCTAAGGTTTATTTGCCAATGTAATGTATTTTTAGGAATTAATTAATTAATCAAGTACGATGATTAATTAAGACCTAGGGTTCATGTCAGATAAACTTGAAATTGATGAATTGCCTATTTGGTTTAGGACTTGAATAATCAAGATTAGGGTTTCTTGATAAGCAATTGAGATTAGGGGTCTAGGGTCTAGATGACCATTTTTGGGTTATTACATTTGCCTCTCTTTGAATTGATGTGCGATCAACACATTGATTCAAAGACCTGTTGGCGATGAGACTCAGAATAGTTTGATTTGAAGCGATGAAACTATTCTTTCAAAGAAGACCGCATCTGAGCTTGATTGGACGAAGATTGATCAAATGATATAAAACAAAATGCTCAATTTGATTTGAAGCGATGAAACTAAACATCTGTCAAGAACTCTTAAACCTTTTGATTGGTTTGAACGAATCACCATTTTAGTTTGAAGTGATGAAACTGATTACCGTTAAGAGATTTGATTAACAAGAAAATTGACTTGATTTGAAGCGATGAAGCAAATTTGATCAATGCATGTGGTTTCAATAATGAATAGCCCGTATAAGACCGATCTTATCTAGTTTCGAGTGTATTCACCATTTTATAAGACCATTGATTAGATTACCTTTGATTTAAGATGATCTCAACTTGATTTGATGCGATGAAGCTGAGATGCCCCAAGTGGTGGGGTCTTGATTGATGATGTAATTACTGGAATGTTGATGTCCCAATCGTGCCCCCTCCGGAGTGAAATCAAAATATGGCTAGGTGCCCCAGTGATCGGAAGCAATTCAATTGATAACATGATGCAAGAAGAAGCTAATCTGATTAGAAATAGGTCCCAAGCGGTTAGGATAGAATCTGTACTTGATGGGAGGTCCTGTTTCACTAGATTTGACAAAAATTTATGGCAGGAGGATTGACCGAAAGAAAGTATGAGATATTTCCATTGGTTTGGAGTTTAGACATACTGATTGTACAAGCGGTCAACTGCAATTGACTAAAAAAGTCAAACATAAAAAATGACAAGTAAAATGATTTTAGATTTTGATTTTGATCCTGAAAATGGAATCAGGACGGTCGAATTAGCCAAGGGTGTCATTTTCACGTCAATCAGTGCATAACTAAGCACTTGGCAAACGGAAGATTAATCGATCGGAGCCTCAGATCCTTCACATTAGAGAGAGATAAAGCTATTCTATGAATTTCAACACCATGCAGATGGAATGCAAAAATACCATGAATGCAACCTAAGGTGTAGTCACTGAACTTTAGCCTTAAATTTTTTCATCATCGAGCGTTTTGGAACATCAGATTCGTTATAATCCTTACTGGTGTCACTACGACCATAAGAATATGAATATGACTTTCATTAGATAATATATGGGAAACTAACATAAGCATCGGGGCACAAAAGCCGAGATGACTTGAACATTGTTTTGAGTTGATGTTGTAAGAGTACACTAGTATCAGGGCACTCAAAGCCAAGATAACCATGAGTTTGATCTTGCGTAAACAAGAAGAGCAATAACAGTCAAGGAGATAGTTCTGACCTCAACTTGGCATACAAGTAAACATGATCAAGGGATGTGAGGCTTTTCTGCCTTAATGCAGAAGCTCTTATCACATACAATCTTGTATATTTGATGTCGCAAGATTATCGAGACCACACCAACAAGCAGTAGAAAATAAAATATTTAACAAAAATCAATGAGAATAGACAACATACAAAGAGAAGTTCAACATACTTTAGCTAGTTTCAAAGTTTTCAGATGCGTATGTGTATGAGGTATTGAGAAACAATGTCGTTCTTGTGAGTGCGATGTGTTTGATTGTTATCAATCTGTTATTTACGTTTGCGTTATCCGATGTGTGTTGAGAAACACATATGTATCCAAATAGGTAGTGTTAAGAAACACTGTTGATTAGGGTGTTAAGAAACACTAGTGTGTCAGTAGCGAACTGTCCTATAGAAATGACAAGATAACTGACTCTAATTTGGTGCAAAATGTGATCAAAGTGGGACCCTTTCCCCCTAGTAACAAATTTGGATAAAAGATAACTGACATGACTCATAATTTTTGGACAAAGCCAATTTGATTGCCCCTAGACCATGACTCTGGATCGGTTTCAAGCCAGGAGGGTTCTCAGATGAACCACAATGTCACGAAAGTGACTGAAAGCTTATGCACAAACTAAAGAAAAAAGGATTGCCAAGACTGATCATTGATAGATGGAGCGCTAAGTACAAGAGGCACTTGTTTACCAGGTTTTCACCTACTTGGCAGAGATTCTATTTTTTCTACCAGGGTGCCTATTTACCATGTTTTCACCAAGGCACTTTTTCTTGTTTTTAACTTTTTTTTTGTATTTTTCCATTTTTTGATTTTTTTCTTTTTGATTTTTTTTTTATGCATCAGAGTGCCTGTTTACCAAGTTTTCACCAAGATGATCATTTTTTCAAGACTTTTTCCACTTTTTAGTCTTTTTCCAGGATCATAAATATGTACATGGTGTTGGTCACCGAGAAATCCTTAGGTGTAGAACTTCTTTAGATGGAGAGTGTTGATGGGATCTTAGAGGTGTTCTCCTTCAGGCGTGGAGAGTTGATAGGCTCTAGGGGTGAATGCTATAGTTATGATATAAGGACCCAAATAGTTGGGTTTAAATTTCCCCTTTTGTTCTCTATGTGACTGATTACAGATGTTCTCTCTCAACCAGGCCACCCACCTGAATTGATCTTGGTTTGACCTTTTTGTTATATCCTCTAGACATTATGATAATCTTCGAGGTGATCAAACGCCACTTTCCGATGCTCATCTAACAGTTCCAGTTCTTGCAGCCTTGATACCCTATGGTCTTCATCTGTGATTAGTCTTCATAGAGAAACCCTCAGAGATGGGAGTTCTACTTCTATGGGTAATACTGCTTCTTCTCCGTAGACAAGAACAAAGGGGGTTGCCCCAGTAGGTGTTCTGATGCTTGTTCTATAAGCCCATAATGCATGATTGATCTGCAGGTTCCAATCCCATCCAGATTTGTTCACAATACGGTGTAAGATATTTAGTAAATTTTTATTAGAGACCTCAGCCTGTCCATTACCTTGTGGATAGTAAATGGAAGAGAAGTGTTGTTTAATCTTGAACTTCTCATAGAGTTCTTCGATATTGGTGTTTTTAAATTGTTCTCCATTGTCAGTTATAATGGTAGATGGAATGTCATATCCACAAATAATGTGATTCAGAATGAATAAGGACACATGTTGGCCAATATCTTTGATTAGTGGGACCACCTCGACCCACTTTGTGAAATATTTAGTGACAGTGATGATGAACTTATGCCCGTTAGAAGAAGATGGGTGTATCTGAACTATGAGGTCAAATGCCCACTATTGGAAGGGCCAGCGTGTGATAAAGGGTATCAAATCCCTTGTTGGAGCATATATAAGATTTCCATGCAATTGGAATTCTTGCACGTCTTTGCACATATCACTGCTTCTTTTTCCATGTTTGGCCAGTAGTAACCCGCTCTCAACAATTTTTGAGCTAGAGTTAGACCATTAGAGTGAGAAGCACAAATACCATCATGGACCTCAACCAATGCACGTTTAGACTCCTCTTTTTCTAGACACCTAAGCAATGTACCATCTAGTCCTCATCTATAAAGATCGTCAGCTATGAGAACATATCGTGAATCATTACGGATAAGGTGTCATTGTTCATTACGGGTAAGCGCATTAGGGATGACCTGATGGCACAGGTAGGCGTAGACATATTTGTATCGAGATGAATCATGTCCTATAATAGTGCGGACCATGTTTGAGTCAAGAGAGTTGTAAGAAGGGAAATGAAGTTCTTCCACCAGGAACTCGTAGTGGAATTCTTCCTCTTGTGGTTGTGAGGATGCTAGTGTAGTCATTGCATCAGCTGCTCTATTCTATGTCCTCGGGACCTGCTGAAATGTGACATGGGTAAAATATTTTTTGAAGTCACCAATCATTCTCTTATAAGGCATGAGTTTATCATCCTTAGTTTGGTAAACATTGTTAGTTTGGTTGATGATGAGCTGGGAGTCACTATAGATGTGTAACTCAGATATGTTCCATTCAATAGCTAGTTTGATTCCATTGACTAAGGCTTCATATCTAGCAATGTTATTTGTACAAGGGAACAATAGCTTGTATGCCTTTGGTATGGAATAGCTCTGAGGTGTGATGAACAAGACACCTGCACTTGAACCCATTTGTGTGAAAGATTCATCAAAGAACATTTTCCATGACTTATGCGTTATGTGCAGAATATAGCCATCTGGAAATTCAACATTGATGGGAAGATCATCTTGTAATGGAGCATTAGCCAGTTGATCTGCAATAGCCAGTCCTTTGATTTATTTGCGCTCAACATATTCGATGTCAAATTCACTGAGGAGCATGACCCATTTTGCTAGCCTACCAGTTAAAATTGCTTTACTCAAAAGTTATTTCAATGGATCTATCTTTGCAACCAACTTTGTAGAATGTGCTAACATGTAATGTCTCAGCTTATGAGACACAAATATAACTATGAGACAAGATTTCTCTATCATTGAATAATTCATCTCATATGAGACCAAGGTTCTACTGATGTAGTAGATGGCTCGCTCTTTCTTGTTTTCATCTTCTTGTGCCAAGAGTGCCCCCAGTGATGTTTTGTGGAAGAGATATACATGATCAATGGTTTTCTCGATGTAGGAGGCATCGATACCAGTGGGTTAGCTATGTATTCTTTGATCTAATCGAAGTTCTTTTTATAGTCTTCATCCCATTGATATGTGACACCCTTATGCAGAGTTTTTGTGAATGGTTGTGACTTGTCTGCCAATTGTGAGATAAATCTCCTGATAGACTAAATTCTCCCTTGGAGTGTCCTCATCTGACTGATGTTTTTAGGAGGTGTCATCTCTAATATTGCTTGCACCTTTCTATGATCTACCTCAAATCCTTTCGTTGAGACAATGTATCCCAACAATTTTCCAAAGGTTACACCGAATGCACACTTCTTTGGGTTTAGTCGAACCTTGAACTGCTCCATTCTGTCAAGAATTTTACCCAAGTCTTGTAGGTGCATGGATCTTTCCATGGTTTTGACAAGTGTGTCCTCCACATAATCTTCCATGTTTTTATGCATCATGTCGTGGAAGATTATTGTGACAGTCCGTTGATAAGTAGCACTTGCATTTTTTAGCCCAAAGGACATAACATTCTAGCAGAAAGTTTCCCAAGCACACATAAATGTAGACTTTTCTTGGTCTTCTAGAGAAATGTTTATTTGATTATATATGGAGAAACCATCCATGAGAGAGTACATTTCGTACCCAGTTGTCATATCCATAATTATATCAATGTTTGGAAAATTGAAGTCATCCTTCGAACAAGCCTTGTTAAGGTCCCTAAAGTCAGTATAGACTTCGATAGATTTGTCTGGCTTTGATACCGGTACAATGTTTGAAATCCACTCTGCATAATCAATAGCTCTAATGAACCCAACTTTGAGTAGTTTTTCCAGTTCTGACTTTATCAATAAAGCAACATGAGGGTGCATTTTTCGGAGCTTCTGTTTCACTAGTTTGACACCTGGTGCAATAGAGAGATGGTGCATAATCAAATCTGGATCTAAAATAGGCATGTCTGAGTAAATCCATGCAAAGTTAATTTTTATTTATTTAAAGAACTCAGTGAATTCTTTGAGCTCTTTTGTTGATAATGAATGTGCTACATGAATGATGTGTGGATGCTTTGCTATCCCAATTTTCACAAGTTGTGTCAGTTTGATTAGTATTGATGACTGTTCCTGGAAGTGACTAGGCAAGATATAAAGTACCTCATCCTTTGGCACCTCAGAGAGGTTGTCACCATCACATGCATCTTTTATTTTTAGTATTTTTTGTTCTGAAATTGCCACAATGCATTTTTTTACCTTTAGAACCTCTATTTTTTTTTTTGTTTTAATTTTGTGATCGAGGTACTTGATATCTGCTTAAGTCATATTCACACTAGGTTCACTAGGGGAAGAAGTTACTGGTTCAACAATGTTTAGGTAGAAAGATAGAGCGTACTCATTAGGGAATGTAGGAAGGTTTATAGGTTGTGCTTGCAAGCCCTAGTCAATGAGTTCAGGATGTACAAGTGGCAATGGATTGACAGGTTCAAGGTTGTTCATAGTATGTTCATCATAAAAATGGACTGTTAAGTAGAGATCTAAATGGATACCCTGTATAGATGTGTTCAAATTAGTAAGAGCCCTAATGACATCGTCAAAACCCATATTTGGAATTAGGGGTTCTAACTCGTCAGATCTAGACCCCGAACCCTCACCTACCTTGAATCGAGTTATGCATTTTTGTACCGTATCTGTCTCTTTTTCTTGAGTTTCCTCTGACAGAATATCAAACTCATACTCATGAGAGTCTGTTTTAGCATAATCTACCATATCTAGGACATGAGTAAAATCCACTCGTTTCCCCCAATTTGGGTGAGTTCTATCTAAGAACTTCGCTATGGTTAGGTCCCCATTTTCTGCCTCAGGATCTTGCTAAAATGTGGAAACCTCTAAGTGATCAGGAACCATTGGTGATTATCTTGAGACACGCTCTTCAATAGTGTTGACCTGTGGTGTTTTTTCCTCTTGTTCAAAGAGGAGAGACAATATACATAGAGGAATAAGATACAAATATTCATCTTGATCATTAGAATCATCCCACTTGCAAGTGGGTGTGTCATTGCTTTGAATTGTTGTGTCTAAAGCCACTTTGTTTTGTTTTTCTTTATCTAGACATATCTTGTCTTTCTTTTCTTTGTCTAGACAAGCTTTTTCTTTCTGTGCCTTATTGGATAAGAAACCTAGGTCGGTTGTGTCTTTAGACTATTGGTATTCAATAGAGATGGGTTCTAGAATTCCATTTTGGTTACATCTAAGGGGTCCTTTTCCTTGATAACCCATTTATCAAGCCAATTCATACCCTACTCCATAGATTTCTGAGGATATTTCATATTATTTTACTTCATTGTTCTCAGACTCCCTATATAGCCATTCCAAAATGGCTTGTTCTTCTTTCTCATATTCTAATGGTATGTCTGCTTTAACAAAATCACCATAATATATTGCTTGAGATGGTGTTGATTTCATCTCTTTTGAAGGTCTCCCATAGGACCTGGGTGATGTGGGAAGAGATTTGATTGATATGACTAGTTCCACTGTGTATCCACCCATACCAGTGTCCTTTATTTTCAGCTTATTTTCTATTTCTTTCATTAAGTTACTGGTTGACTCTGAAGCATGTCTATTAGGTGGGATGAGAGTATCTGCTGCATGTCATAGTGTATTGCATGCATATATGGTGTTTTTTGGAATGCTGACTTCGACACCATTGAATAGAAACTTGATGCACTGATGGTAGGTGGACGAGACAACTTACATTTCATGAATCTAGGATCTTCCCAATAAGATATTATAAGCCAATGAAAGATCCAACACTTGGAAGATGACCTCTTTTTGGACTGTTCCCACTCTAATAGGGATAGTTATGATACCTTTGAAAGATCTCTCTTGTTCATCATATGCCTTTTTAGTAATTTTATTCTTTGGATCAATGGCAAAATCTGAAAATCCTAATTGTTCAATTAACTTATATATACAAATGTTCAACCCTGTGCCTCCATCTATCAATACTTGTTTAACATGATGCTTATTCACCATGACTTCAATGTGGAAGGGAAGATTATGTGAATGAGTCAAGGAGTTATCATCTTCTTCCAAAAATGATAGATAGTGTGGCAAAGTCAAATTACCCACCATAGATTGAAACCGATCTAGATCTAAGTCTTTAGGGACATTGGAGGTTGATAAGGCTTTATCTAAGATTTCTCTGTGAGCCAGAGAAATCTTGAGCAATTCAAAGATCAAAATCTGGGCATTTGTTCTTTACAATTTCTTGACGATGCTATAGTCTGCAACACGGGACAAAGCCAATTGTTTAGATTGTGACACCTTGGAGGTAATCACAGTTGATTGTTTGTTGGTTGAAACCCACTGTTTAGATGTCGTTGGTTAGTTTTGGGATGAGGAAGGGTTGGAATATCCTCCCCTGCCTAAGGTGACCTTTTCTTACGCTCGAGTCATGATGTTGGCCATTTTGGACTCCTTATCATTTTTTACAATGACGACTTTACAGTACTCAGGAAAGACTGGTTCAACCATGTGGATGACTTTATTGTCATGGGTGCTATACATATGATTGATCCTAGCACCTTGTTTAGAGATTTCCCCTTTTTAATATTCAGGTAAGGGGTTCTTGAATGCTTTGTGATCAGCATTCATAACATGATTGTCAACTGCGATTGTTTCATTATCAATGAGGTCTTGGATCTCATGTTTTAACCTCATACAGTTCTCCATTGTATGTCCTTTATTTCTATGAAACACACAATAATCATTGTCTCTCCACCATTTTGGTTTTATCTCCAGTTCATATGGCTGGGAATTATTTGGCAACGTGATTAGTTTGTTTTCCAGTAGAGTCTTGAGAGCTGATTCATAAGATTCACCCAATTTTGTTTAACCCAATATTTTTCTTTCATGAGGTTACTAACTCCTTTGGAGGGTGACTTTGTGGTGTTTTCAACAACTTGTAGGGCTTATGAGCCACTTGTTAAGTTGAATATTTCTGGTTTGGATTGGGGAGTAACATTATTGACTACCCCATCATTCACCACATGCTTGTTTTTACTCCAGTATTTATTTTTATCTTTGGAACTTGAATTAGATTTGTTTTCTTTAGAAAGGGTAACCTCACCCTTATTGACAAGAGTTGCTTTTATCCTCAATGCACTCTTCACAAGCTGATCAAAGGTGGAGATATATTGCATCTGAAGAGGATAATTGTACTCTTCAAGTAGCACATTGGTAAATATAGCCATCTTTTCAGACTCAGTGCATGAGTTGTGGATATCTAGAAAATACTCTTCTCCATTGCTAAAGAAAAGTCAAGAATGACTCTCCCATTTTCTCTTGAATGTTGCATAACTCAATCATGGATACAAGATGCTTTATATTATATGAATACTGTTGTGAAAATAGATTCATTAGTTCATCAAAAATTTTTATTCCAGTGGGAAAATTTGAAAACCACTCCATAGCCTGACCACCTAAACTTTGGGGAAAGAGACACATGAGATACGTCTGCTCATGCATAAAATTTGTACATAGGGCACTAAATTCTTGAACGTGATCTTATGGATCAGAATGACCACTATACTTGTCAAATCTAGGAATTTCCACTCCATGTGGAAATAGAGGTAAGTATAGGTCCTTGTCGAAAGGAAATGGACAAATGAAATCCATAGAGAATTTCGTCGTTGGTTTCCCTTTTTCCTGATTCATTGCTTTCATATCTGTTTGCAGAGCTTGGTTTTGTTTGGTCAAAAGTGTCATAGGAGTTTCCTCCTCTCTAGAAATGATATCTTCTGCTCTATAATGAGAGGGTAGTTGGGCTCCTTGTTGAGATAGCTCTAATAAGTATTGCTCTTTCTATCTAATCATGATAATCTTCATCACCTTCATGAATGCTTGGTCTTGTAGAAATTTGTTAACTTCTTCCTCAAGATCTTCAAGATCATTAAAATCGGGGTGGTTTCAGCGTCAAGATTGTTTTCCCCAGACATTGTTGGTTCTGGTAGTCCGTCACAGGGAGGGACTGACTCGTGTGTAGTGTTTATTTATTCCTCAAACAAAGGATTTTCCTTACACTGCAGACATTGTCCTTCTTTTGTATAGGGTATGTTAAAAGAACTCCTAGTCCATACAAGCATTAACCAATCAATTCGCCTAACCAGTGTTAGAGTAAAACCGACGTGTCAACTAAGTCCAAGATCAAATGAAGATGACAACAAGATATGTCAAATTGTGAGGGAGAAGCAATGACTCCTATCTTGAGTCAAGGTTAATGAACCTACTTTCACAACTCAAAATAAGGATGGTGTGGAAAAATAATAACTAAATAGCTATGGACTGATCTATGGACTAGTATGACAGTATCAAGGTTTCGTGATAACAAAGTCAGATTAATCAAAAGGTTGTTACCGAAGATAAGACTAGTATGAACTCGCTAAAATGTAGTACAAAATATAGACAAATACACATTGTACGACAAAACCCAAGTTGAAGCATTTCAAGTTAAAGTGTTTATTTTGCAATTTTTAGTTTTGGATGTTGATGTTTCAATTTTCCAAACACTACAAACACAGTATGATAAAGTAATAATTACAACAATCAAACTCCTAATCCTGTTTGACTAGCAAAGACAATACTTGTTTGAATCCTCTTACAATAAAATACCCATTCAAGTCAAACAGTTAGAAGCTTGGCTGCATTGGCTCCCCTCCACGACACACACTTCTCGGGCCTACCAAGCTTAAAATTTCTCAAGATTCGAGAATCCTGATAAATTTATTGTCTCAACAAGAGGGGTACATGAGAGGTTACTTAGGCATGCACATCTCACAATGCCCATATCAACAAGTAGAAAGGATTTTGGCTACTACTCTAAAAAGGTGTTTAGTAAGGATCTCTATTTAAGTGTATCATCTATGTCTACGCAAGTGCAATTGAGGCTGCTAACCCCACAGAGAACCTTAGCACCAGCAGTCCCGATACGTGATTGAGGCCTTGCTATGTGTTAGGCCGAGGCGAGAGCCAAGTATAAGCTCAAATGCCACTTATCTTCTAAGGCTTTAGTCTCGAAGAAGAATTTTATTATAGTGAGTTAGAGTAGCTTGGCATTAGCTTGTTTTCACTTGGGTCTTTCTCCAAGGGTGAGTACTTTTTCCCACTTGGACAGGCCCTCTAAAGTTGCAGATCTCAAACGACAAATGACAACAATATTTCTGGATTTTTTATCACCCCTAGAAGGTCGAGAGCATAATCTATTAACAGTATTGCCATTCCTAAAACACAAAACAAAATTTCATTTTAAAATGTCTTGCATGTGGGTTCCTAGTTAATAAAAACAAGAAAACACACAAAATTTTGGTTGGTCTGTGAACTCGGCAACCTGCAAGACAATCCGTCAGTAGTTTGTGTTTTAGTCTTCTTTTTTTCAATCCTCCTGCAAACCATAGTTAAGTTGTAAATTAGGAAAAACAACCACAAAAACAACAATCAAGAAAACTTGTTAACGTTATAAAATCAAGAGAACTTGTTGTTTTTAAGAACTTGCTGAATCCTGAAATTTGGCTAAGTCTGATTTTTTTTAAATCTCCCAAAATCTAGATTTTGCATTATAACTCCTTGAGATCTGAAACCACTCTCAAACATCCTGAAAGTATATATTTAAAATATAACTTAAAGTGTAATAAAGGTCCTTTCTTATACTTAAATGTTATATTTTAAATTTAAAAGCTGGAAAAGGAAAAGAAATAGTAAAGAAAGCTTGTTGTTCTTCCAAAAACCAGAGCAAATTCTCTAAAATATCAACCAAAAAGTCGAGTTGAGTGTACAGAACAAAAAACCCAAAACTCTAAAACAAATAGAAACACGTGGAATTAGAAATTGGTTTCTTGGCCCGCGGTGGGTGCCATAAATATGCATGTGAAAAAGTGTCAGGTACCTGCAACAAGCTGCAACACACACTTCAATAGATCCTTACTTGATTAATCTACTTTAAAGAAATCAAATGCAATAAAAGAAGACCAATCTAAATCAATCTATTGCCTTCTAGTAGGCAAGAGTATGCGTTTTATCTCAGGTCATTGCAAAAATTGATGACTACACCTGATCTAAATGAAGGATTTTAAAATATCTATATGATTGATCCAGTATGCAAATGCAAGATTTTTTGTGGTTAATCCAAATATATTTAGGTTGATTTTAAGCACCAAAAGAAATGTGTGAATTCATTTTAAATCCCAAATATAAATGTGTGCTAAATTATCAAATTGAAAACAAACTAAACAATTAATAATGCTCTAAATTCTTAAATGAAAGCTAAGAATGCTAAAACACTTGAATGCAAAACTGCAGAATAACGATAATAAATTTTTTTTGGATAATTGTGAAGGAAAAGAGGTTCTCTTTTATATAAATCTCTCTCAAATTGACGGTCAAGATTAAAAACCAAAGAGTGGACGAGATTCAATTTGAGGAAGCACAATCCACGTGCATGAAGAACGATTGGCTGAGAGAGCCAGTTAACTGAATTGTCCGATCAGTCATTTAGGAAACTTCCAAAATCTATTTTCAGTTAACTAGATTGTTTCCAAAATGAGAAATAGACAAGAATGAGTTAACTGAATAAAACATATTTGTTTCCAATTCGAGAACCAGTTAAGTGAAATTGATGACATAATATGCATTTTTTAAGATTTAAATATTTTTAAATGCATTTTAACTCAGCTTTATTAATTTAATTCCTTTTTGGATTTAATTGACAATTTAGCAATGTATTTAATCAATATATTAAAATTTCAATTAAATAAATAATCTATGGTTTATTTGCCAATATAATGTATTTTTAGGAATTAATTAATTAATCAAGTATGATGATTAATTAGGACCTAGGGTTCAGGTCATATCAGCTTGAAATTGATGAATTGCCTATTTGGTTTAGGACTTAGAATAATCAAGATTAGGGTTTCTTCATAAGCAATTGAGATTAGGGGTCTAGGGTCTAGATAACCATTTTTGGGTCATTACAAGTACTACCATATTACATCATCCCATAGGGTCTACCCCAAAATTGGACACTTAAAGAAAACATTATGCCATTTTAAGTGGAAGCACTAATGTACAATATTTTTTATTGCGGTAACTGCAAGTTTTGAAGGGACCCCAAAACCATTTAACAAAGCTATAAAAAGATAGACAATCTATCTCTAAATGACAAAAATCTATCATAATAGCTGACATAAACCCAAAAGGGCTTTACCCTTGATTACAAAGTGAAAAAAAATCCAAAACAAGCAACACCTAAAATATAAAGACTTCCAGCGAGATGGGTGCAAAAAATGTCCCAACAACAATCTTAGTCCAGCATTTTGACAAACTCTTCGGACTCCACCATTTGGTTCTGAATATTCTAAATTGAATCTCTCAGATTGGTGAGGTCTATAGCTTGGGCTACAAATTTCTTTCTGGTGCTCGATCTAGTTCTGGAGCCAGGGCCTAACGACTGGACTTCTTGTTTTCCATCTTCATCGTCATTAGCTTTGTCAATATTATTCCCTTCCAACAAAGCATACAGGGCTTTCAGATTGTCAATTGTTGTTTTTATACCCACATTAATTAGGGTGATCATCTTTTTCATCATGATGTCATTGTTTTTCACTTTCTTTATGACCAATTTTATAGCGTTGTCAATAGCATTAGAGATTTTGTCCTCCAGCTTAGTAGAGTTATCAGTTACCTTCTCAAGAACATTATTGCCTTTCTGATACATCTCAACATTATTATGCATTTTGTCGATGATCTCCGACAGAAGAGAATTCCTAGCCTCCAAAGCTTTAAACCTAGTGCGCATGTCCTGGATATCATCATGAACCCACTTATCAATATTATAGCCATACATGGCTTTGTTTCTCGTGGCTTGCAACACACTGATGTTAGTGACTCTTTTGACCTTGAAATCCTAGTCCCATAGATCTTCCTCTATGCTTCTCTAATTATGCATTTTGTCTCTCATCTCATCATTCTCCCCCTTAGGACTCTCAGGAGGAGTAGAATTAATCTCACAGTTTGCATTATAAATGTGGGCTTCCTTATCTAAGTCAACAATATCATTGTTGACTTGGGTTTCCTCTTCCTTACACCCTAAATTTTCAGTGATAATCTCCTGATCAACAGTAATGATAATTTTTTCACTCTCATCTTCCCTTTCCTCAAGGTCATTAGCGTACTCCTTCAGAGTATATTTATCCAGATTGTCTGCTTTATTGTTCTCTATTTCTTTATCATTCTCCTTTTCCTTAGGATCATCAACAAAATCCTTCTGAGTATTATCAATGTAAGCTTCCATAATGTTGTTAATTTTTTCGGTGACCTCCTTGGGGATTTCCTTACCAGAGTCACTCATTGCCTCAACAACAGGGTTGTTTTCCACTTCCATACCTTTATCTAGTTCCATTTTGTTAGGAGTAACATGATAAAAAATTTCTTTGTTACTCTGTTCCCCTTTTTGCATCTCTTCTTCCTCAGAGGAAATATCTTCCATGTCATCCTCAAACTTCATACCTTCTACCTCATAAAAAATAGAAATATTAGTATCAATTTTAATAGGTCTCACCTTTTGAGACTTTTTAATCGAAGCGGTGCTAGCTTTCTTCTCGGAGGAAATTTCATAGCTCTTTCTTTTAGTGTTAGTAGGCAATTTGGGAATCGGCTCAGAAATATGTTCTCTGGCATACTCTGCAATGAGAAAAATGATCCCCTCATGAAGAATAGGGGTTGCCCTAACTTTATGTTCCATAATACTCTGATTAAGAGAACTAAGAAGATAAAACGGAAAGGAAACCCTTATTTTATGCCTGGATGATTCACCAACACAAAATGACAATTGTAAACCCTGGAATACCTACCATCCAGGGTGAAGTATTTCATAATATCCCTAAGGACAAAGTCCCAAATGTGTTTGACATTAGTCAGGTTCACATAGTCAACATTACCTTTCACCAGCATTGCCCTCTCCTCGTCAGACTTAGAGAAATATTTGTACGCCTTGTTTCCCACCTTCTTGTCTTTAGAGTAGTGATTGCCCTCAAGAGGGAGCCCCGTAATCTCAACTAGAAGTTCAAGAGTTAGAGTGAAGGATTTTCCCGCTATGTTCACCTTTCCATTATCGTACCCTACAACAAAAGCCCTAGTAATTTCTTTGTCATTTCCATGCAACCGTTTCATGTAATAGTGCACTTTACCCTTCTTCAGCTTTCTCCAAACTTCTTTTTCATGAATTCACTTACATTCCGCCGGTTCCTCCCTCTTAAGATTACCACCCATCTCATCTTCCTCTTTCGTGGTGCTGTAATCACAGGTGTTCATCAACTTTTTCTTAGTTTCATTTCTCTCCAATTTTCTCATACTACAAACAATTTGCTTTGAATGGTTTAAGTTCTGTGATATCTTTGTTTTTATGACCAAGAAAGCATGCAAAGCCAAATAGTAATGAAGGAAAATAATCACCACTTGGCACTTCTCCTTAGATGTACACAAATTAAGAATTAATTCATACGTTGTGATCACTACTACTGATAAATCCCTCCTTTTGATTGATTCTGTCATGATTAATAAGTGAGTCTATGTCGTCATTAATCTTAGTCGATCTGTGCCACTTGCGACTAACATCACTTCTAACCCCAAGGTTAGCCAAACCATCCATAACATGGTTAGTTTCACGAGATTTGTGGGTAACATAGAAGGATTCAAATTTCAAAGCAATATGATTTATTCTATCAATAATGTGTTCGATAGACTAAGAAGATTCACTTATGCCTTTTATATTATTGACAATGTTAAGAGAATCTCCTTCCGGCCAGACTTTTTTACATCCCAACTCTTCTGCCAACATCATTGTGTTGAGTGCAGCCATAGCTTTAGCTCTATGATTGGATTGCACTCCCAGGGGAACCACAATCACACCAACACAAATTCCCATCCAAACTATGATTATTCCACCTCCACCTACCGCTCCTGGGTTGCCCTTTGCCGCACCATCAAAGTTAGCTTTAACCCAATCAATAGGAGGGGAAGTCCAAGTTGCAAAAGATCTCGGATGGATAGTGTTGGAGTATGGGGCACTAAAATGCCACTTTCTTATGTTCTCTTGGGATATTTGGGAGGTATTCTTGGCATTGTTGTTGTTGATTGAAGAATTGAAGTTTTCCTCCAACCCTCTACAAATAAGATTGTTGACCACTTCGGGTTTAGAGTATTTCTCCCTGAACACTCTGTTATTTCTTTCCTTCCAGATGCGTCAACAAAAATGAGGAAGAAGAATCTTCTAGAATTCTTTATCCAATTTGTTTGATAGAGGGAAACACCATTGCTTGACAAAGTCCCACCAAAGAAGAGGAAAAAACCAGCAAAGATTCCATTTTTAAAGGATTAGATCCCAAACCCTACGGGTAAAGGAGCAATGAAACATAATATGATCACAAGATTCAACCTCTTCCATACATAAAAAACATATATTAGGAAGATTAAAACCCCTTTTACTGATATTATCAAGGGTTAGAGGTTTATTCTGAGCTAAGATCCAAAAAAAGAAGTTGATTTTGGGAATAAGAAATTTGTACCAAACTTGCGAACAAAAAGGTCTATCCTCTGTCTTAGAAATAAGATCACAAGCATAAGCCACAATATAAATACTATCAGGCTTAAAAGCCCAAATAATTTTTTCCTGGTGGTTATTCTGAATAAACCATCTTTGCAGATCATGCTAGAGGGATATGAATCTTCTGTCTATGTCTCCAAGATTCCTCCAGTTGTTTCCTTGCCAGTAATATTTCACTTTTACCCCAATAATTTCTTTACATTGATCAATGGCTTGTTTCCAATCTTGGTTGTTGGATAAAGGATCCTTTTAAATCCAGTTGTCTTCCTAGAAGTATATTCTCGTTCGATCCCCCAGCTTCTATCTCTTCCCCTTTATAATGAGGTCTTTAGAGGAACTTAAACTTCCATATGTTAGAACCATTAAGATTTTTTCCATTCATAATTAAATCCTCCAGAGTATTCTAGTTAAAGAGATACTTTTTTCTAATAATCCCATTCCATTCTTTTTGGTTCCCATAAATTCTCCATAGTTGTTTAGCCAAAAGAGCTTTATTAACATTTTTAATTGATCCCAATCCAAGCCCTCCAAAACATTTGGGTTTGCAAACATTTTTCCAAGCCACCAGACTAAGTCTTTTCTTTTCTTCCACACCTGACCATATGAATCTTTTCTGGATCCTTTCAATAATTGTAGTAAATTTTTGAGGAAGCTTGAAAAGGCTCAGCGCATAAAATAGGAGGTTTTGAAGAGTTGATTTCAGGAGCTGAACTTTCCCTGAATTACTTAAGAGCGCCCCTTTCCACCCAACAAGATTATTGTTGAGGGCTTTCTTCATATTTTTGGCTTCTTTGACAGTTTCCACCCCCATAATGAGACTATCATCAACAAATTTCTCATGGGAGCAGATGGTTCTAGCAGAAGAAGGCTGGAGGCCAGTAATATGGCCTTCTCCCACTAATTTATTAATGTACCTTCCTAAACATTCTGCAAGGATAGAAAATAGAATGGGAGAAATTGAATCACCTTGTCTGAGGCCTCTTAAAGGTTTAAAAAAATTGGAAGATCCTCCATTGACAATGACAAAAGAAGAGATGATAGTGACCAATTGCATTATGAGTTTAATTATCCTGATATCGAAACCAAAAGACTAGAGAACTTTCTGTAAAAACTACCAATCCACCCTGTCATATGCTTTGGACAGATCCAACTTCATCAAGAAACCTTGTTTTTTTACAAATTCCAAGGAATGAATGTTTTCATGGGAAACTATGATGTAATCCAAAATCCATCTCCCTAGGACAATTCCATTCTTCTAGGGGGAGATGATCGAAGGAAAAATAGACAACAATCTTGAAGTTAGGACTTTAGAGATGATCTTGTAAAGGGAGTTGCAGAGACTAATAGGTCTAAAGGAATCAACAACATTGGCTCCAGGATTTTTAGGGATTAACACAAGGAAGGTAGCATTGATTTCCCTAAGAAGGATTTTTGTTCCAAAGAACTCTTTAACCGCTGCCATCACATCCTTCCCCAGAGTTTCCCAGAACTGCTAGAAAAAGAACATGGGAAAACCATTAGGACCAGGTGACTTCTCACCTTCAAAAGAAAAAAACAATAGTTTTTTATCTCCTTATCCAAGGGGATCACCTGAAGAAGTTTGTTAGTTCTTGCATCAACCATCTCAGGAATTGCAGAGATAATATCTTCCTGAATAGATAAAACCAAATTGTCTTCTTTAGTAAGAAGAGAAGAAAAGTAATCGAGCATCTATTTTATAATATCTTCCTTTATCCTAAGGATGTTCCCATTAATAGACAAATTAGATATCCCGTTGTTTTCTTTGTGCTTCATAGTAGTCATAAGAAAGAATCTTGTGTTTTTGTCCCCTGCCTTCAGCTACAGAGCTTTGGATCTTTGTATCTAGAAAGATTCCTCCTTAGAGATAATGTTATGAAAGTCAGCCAACATAGAGTTCTCAGTTCTTTTAAGTTCCTTAGAGAGGCCTTCATTATGAGTTTTCTCTTTAATTTCCTTTATTTCCACCTGCATTCTTCCTTTTGAAAGAAAGATATCACCAAACACCTCCTTATTACAAGTTTTCACTTTTCTTTTAATCGTGTTCATATTTTTAGTAGCTATGTACATAGCTCCCCCATCCAGTAGTAGCAAATAAACTTAGTGTTAATTGACCAATCGAGTTTCAATAATGTGTAAAGCAAAATATCAATGCAATGAAACATATACACATTTGACACATAGATTTTAACGTGGAAACTCAATATGGGAAAAACCATCTGGGACCGGTAACCCAAAATATTTTCACTCTTCTGAAGTGAGCTCGGTGAAGAGTCAACCCTATTAAAGGTTACAATACACACTATTAAGTGCGACCTTGTTAGAGGATTTAAAACCAACAGTTTGTCTTTTGACCAAGTACTCACTATGTTGTCAACAAGAAAACCTTTTGATACTCTTGAGTATCTCAATACAATAAGGACTGTTAAATCCCACTCGGTTAAGAGGTTTTATGAATCCATGGTTAAACTGATACAATAAATGATCTGTTCAAAATATAACTTTAACTTGTAAATATTCAGATCTATTGTTAGTCCAATAATACCTCTCTGATCAATGTACACTTCAATTCCTTTAATTCCTTTCTTTCTTCTGCTCGGTGAATGCTCTGTCCTTTGTTTCTTGGTGTCTACAGAATTCTTTGGCTCTGTTCTTCAGCCTGTATGATAAGACCTGCATGAAGAATTCTATCTTCACTAGAATATACTCAGCATTCCTCTTCTTCATAATGAATTCCTTATCTCTTTATATAGACATGATTAGTTGCTCAATCTCCTTGTTTTTTTCATAGATCACTTCTTGATCCGTAAAACTCACCATGCTTTGCTTTATCCCATAAAGCTCTACTTTAGTTTTATTCCGTAAATCTCTTCTTGATAACTATGAATAAAATGTGCTTTAAATCTCCTTCTTGATTTAATTTAACTGATCATTGAAAATGAAGCAATCAATAAGTCAATCCCTAAATATATCTTTGCCAGCTAAGTAATTTTTTCGTTCTTTAACTTCAGTTATGTTCGGTCATCAACTTCAGTTAGCTCGGTCATTGACTTCAACTATGCTCGGTAATTAGCTCTTGCTCAGTAACACTTGCTCAATAACACTTGCTTGGTTACTATGGTGCTTGATATACAATGTTAAATTCTCAGTGTTCACTATCCGTTGGTGTTCACTGTCACTCGGTGTATATAGACCTTTTAAGTTTTATCGACCACATAAACTTTGTCTCTTTATCTTTTCAAGGTTATCACCAATATGTATATGAACAATCAAACTATATAAAGTTGACATCAATGAAAGCACAATAAATTAATTGATTTAATGTCTTGCATTCACTTTTGCAGCTCGGTGATCATCAACTTATCATCTTCAAACATTCAATCAGTTATAGTTCATCAAATATTATCCATTGTCCCTAGACTTACCCTTCTCAGGCTCTTTAGAAAAGATCCACTTTGTCCCTGGTTTGGGACATGTGAAGGGCTTGACTGACAATGATTGTTCTCTTTCTCAGCCCAAACCAGATCACAAGGGGTCTCAGTTACCTCCCTGACCTCCTCTGGTTCATTATTACCTTTTTCCTCCTTGTTTTCTGCCATTGATTTTATTTCTTTCATGTTCTCTGCTGGTTTTTCATTTCTATCCTTATCTGCCTTATTATCTTCCTGATGATTTGAATCATAATCCTTAGGGTGTGGTGCCACGATACTATTTTTTCCTTCCATTATTTTCTAGGCTCACGCTTCTTTCCTTGATTTACCTTCTCCTTCTCTTGTTTCTTCGGACATTGTTTTGCCTAGTGTCCCACTTTTTTACAAGTAAAGAAAGAAAAGGGGATAGATTCATATTCCACAGGATGGATATATTTACCTAGCTTTGACATTATTAAGATAACTTTAGGAAAATCTGCCTTTTGATGGATGTTGACACAGATTCTAGCGTAAACAGTCTGGATTTTGTAGATGTCATTGGGTCTATGGATAAAAGTTCTCCAAAAGCTCCCACTAGGCCTGCAAAGGCATCCTCATGCCAATATTCCAAGGGGAGACCAGGAAAACATACCCAAATGAGAGCTATTTCAAACAGGTCAACATTCAGGTCCAAGTTGGTCGCCCATTTTTGAAGGGCTAACAATGATTTTCCAAACATCCAGGGTCCCCCGCAAAGCACTCTTGAAAGATCTTCCATGCTGGAAAAAAATGAAAGAGAAAAAACCTTTCGACATAGCCACAACATCTACTTTCCCCTTAAGGTTCCATTTCCTTGATGTTGAATGTATGACCATATCAATATTAGGCCTTGACCCAGTAAATTTTCCTACCAGGATAAGCGCCATTCTGGATACCGTATGGTCCACAAGGGGATTAGGGAGTGAAATGCCAAATACTCCCTTTTTAGGTTAAAAGATATTGTTTATGCTAGGGAAGGAGGACTTTCCCATTGGTTTAACCCCAAATAAGGATGACCAAATCCCTTTAGAAAATACCCCAGATGAAAAGTTACCAACATTCCTGACAAAAGAAAACTTACTAGCATTTGTCACATATTCTGGCCCACCTCCTCGGGAATGAGCATCCTTGGGGTCCTTGTCCTCATCTGATTCTTTTGTGGAGCCCTCACCTGACGCTCCCCCCTCCTTTTTTTGATCCCCTACCACAGTGTTCGCAGGATTCCTTCCATTACCTGGATTCCCGCCTGAGCTAGAATTCAAGTTCAAGCTTGTCGACCCTCCTCCTCCTCTCCCGCTCTCCATGGTAGCACTAAAGTGTAGTGTTGAGGCACCAAAATAAATGTAAAGGTTCTAAAACATAGGCAAAGGAAACCAAAACATAGTCTCGGGTGCCCAAACTTAGGGAGAGGTACGAAAACTCAATTTTCTGCTAAGAAATGCCTTGAATCAATGAGTTGAGATGCTAAAGTATAGGCACAAGCACTAAAGTAGATGTCTGGCCTTGTAACAAGGTCTAAGGACATGAAGCAAATTCAATCACTAAATCCTAATCTCTATTTTTCCTAATATATCACACATACAACATTTAATGTCATGACAAAATATTAAATACCCAAATACAAGGCTACAACATGATCAAGGTGTCCATTTAATTACATATTGTTACAATTATATTACAAGGAGTATAAATATATCATGGAAACATCATAAGTACATGAAGAGGAAGATAAGGTAATACGGTTTCCAATCGATGCATGTACACGGTTCCAAATGGTTGTGGGTCACGCCACTCGACCACATAGTACCCTCAAACCCACTCTACCGTTCTAACAGAGAAACCTATGGCCCAAACACAATACAATATTCCATGCAATAAGGCATTAGAAAAAACATCGAGGTATATACAAGGATCCATATACAATGTGCAATCATCAAGAGACCAAGTTCTTATACTTGTAAGGGAAGTTAATCACACCATTCATATAATCACTACTCAGACTTAATCGAGTTTGGGTGAAGAGTCCAAAACTATGAGTGTCATTTCATAGCACCAAGAGATGGATCTACAAGATTAAGAATTCCTCTCATGGGAATGAGGAACCTCAATTGTGCCTTTGATCTACATCCCATGGACGTCCAGGCACACACCCTTGATCAACGTACAATAAACGATCGGGCACCATGCCTTTGATAATTGTTCGTATACGACCAAGCCCTCCCCAACATGTCCTTAGCCTACATAAGTGCTCAAGGAAAGTATGAGGTAAACTCATTATAAAATCAATATATTTTATCCATTCCTTTTATTAGTTATTACGTTATCACTTGTTTAAGTAGCTCTCAATGGATTACCTTAGTGTCCACTTTGTGCCCCAATCCCCCCATTGAGAGCCACCCCTAATTTTGACTCATGCACCCAACCGAAGGTCATAACCATAATAAATATGTAATGACATAATGAATTTAAATTGCATGTCACATTAATCCATTCCCAATATACACTTGCCAACAATGTTCACGATATTCTTATAATTGATTCTATCCAAGCATATAGGTCCACATTGATCCCATATTGAGTCTCAGGTGTCATGCCATTATTAATACATATCATAATAAAATTACATGAACCATTATTATAATATAAAATTCATAACCAATTGACAAAATCATCCAAAACTGGGTGCAATCAAGCCTCCCAAATCAAAATCATAAAATTCAAACTTAAAAATTTTTTTTTTAAAGAAATCCATTGATTCTCTATTCATCCCCATTAAAAAAAATGCATTCATTTCAACAATTCACTAAGCCAAACAAATTATGGTAACATAATACTGTAAAAACCCCATTTCTCATAAAATATAAGGGAAACAACCAAATCTCCATCAAATCTCTTCAAACAAGTTTGAAATAAATTTATATTCACAAAAAAAGACATTTCTCATCATCCATAAGCGAGTAAATTGAAGTCCAAACAAGATATGAGAAAAAAAATCACAAAAACTCGCCTCAACACACATAGAACCAAGAAAGGGCAAGAAGTTGAGAAATCCTCCTCCAAACGAAATGAGATTTTGAAGACAAGTAGATTTCAATGTGAGGAATTCAATAAGAAAACACTCACAAAATTATCTTCCCTCAAATCCACTCCCCAATCCAATTTCTAATTTTCCAAAAATGGTTTAAATTTCCAAAAATGGTTTAAAGAAAGCTCATGAAAAATTAGGAAAGACATAAAGAAAGTTAAAAAAAGAAGAATGAACTTATTCATAATAAAAATAACTTGGTTTTAAAACAATAAGTATAATGTCTCACTTAATTTTAAATATCAAAATCAAACTTTTATAATATAAACGACAAAATAAATAATAAAATCCCAATTTACTTAAAATACCCAGATAATACTTGTTGACAACAACAATAATAATATGATATTGATTGACTACACTAATTATTAAATAAATAAATATTTTTTCCCATACATTGACTGACAACTATTACAAACAAATAGAATGCACAAACATAAAACACTAGTCTCATCACATTATGGAATGGTACTCAGGAATTACCACATGGTAACCAAATGGACAGACATAGGAACATGGTGATTGTTGCCCAAGACTAGGAGTGACAATTAGGCTTAAGAACATGATTTTCCATACAATTATCTCCAATTTAACCACTTTTGGGGATATTATAGATACACTCATACTTGTGGAGCTAGGTGGAGCCGATGCCTCATACCTATTGTCACTCAAACGTCACATGTCAAGTGGAAAATATCATATATATACATAAATAGCTGAAGCACATACATCATAATCAAATAACAATAATTGGTGAAAGGGATTTTTAGTGATGTAATCATTCTATGAATGTTACAACACCACCCCTTCTCACATAAAATCATTATCTATCTAATTTATCAATTATCATTAATTAACATAAAAAATACTAATCATTATTTAAACATCACAATTACAATCTCATCTAAGATATAATATTACACCTCATGAATAATTATCCATGATACAATATATCATTAATACCATTAACTAATATTAAGATCATTTTATTAATATTAACAAACATATGATAAATCCCTAGAATAGGTTGCTTAGAACACATGATCATAATGACATAACACATGAATCAATGATACAACATCACACTCATTACAGAATCACCAGTAATGCCAAAGACAAAATATCGTCTATATATATATATGTGAATGTATCTAGACATCATCATATAACATTCCTGACACATACTCATTGAGTCATCATGCATATATGATCATCATTGAACCACATGTATAACTAACCATCCACATAAACTATGATAAAATATGAGCAAAAGAATATATTAGTAAATGAATGCATCACAAAATGCCAACACCAAAAGAACACACATGATCAATCACACAATAACCATATATGAGTCTAGTTCAGATCAAAATAATGAGTATATAACATGATGCAAACATGGGAGGCACTACAAAATCACTATTGCATTCAGTATTATCAACATGTACACAATGAATACTTCATTTAGTTGTTTGTGTAAACACTAATTATGAGAGAAATTTGTTGGTTTTGACACATACATGATGGTTACATCACTAAATGAAACACAATAAAAGTGAAACCAATAACAATATTTTTTCCCACAAAACATGATCATGCTCTATTTTCCCAAGCATTTCTCAAGAAAAAAGAGGTTCATGAACTTATGTTTTAGGTTTCTAGTGAGATTCATTAGAATAATAATATTATTAAATTACTGGTTCTAAACGCACTCTAGGAAACTAATTATCATGTCTGTGATAGCGTAAACACTTAATATCAATTTTCTCCTTGAGTTGAAGAGGTGAAAAACATCACCATTGACTAAGAATGATCCATTGAAATTGAAGATGATATTATTAAAAATAGTATTTTAAGAGAGGGGATATAAATTTGTTAATATAGAGCCTCATTAATCTACTAAACTATAAAAAGTGATTAATGATGTCAGTTTTATGAAGACGCAAATGCCTCAAAACAACCAAAATTTCAAAAATAACCTTGATTATTTTGGCAAGTAGTGGGAGAAAATATCCAATAAGGATAATTATCATAATCTAAGATGTATTTAGGATCAAGATTCTATACAATTAGTTTGAGAGATTACTAAAGCCTTTTTTTCAAAATAGACCTTATAAATAGATCAATTTAATGATAATTCAACTCTCTAATTTTTTAATTTAAAATCTAATACATAACAAAATATTTTATAAAACATGTGCTTGGTTTTCCTAAAGCAGAAGTGTATATATATATATATATATATATATATATATATATATATATATATATAGAGAGAGAGAGAGAGAGAGAGAGAGAGAGAGAGAGAGAGAGAGAGGTGAGTAATGTTACAAGTGTGGTTTCTGTTGCACCAAAATATTGACTTGTCAATGCCCAATACAACCACTAGACTTATAGAACCCACAAGAGGTGGTTAGTCCCTTGTCATGAATCTCGAGGGGAGAACTGACTATTTTTCCAAAAATATCCCCCTCAACGTTACCCGAGGGGATTCAAACCTATGACCAAGCTCTGATCCCACTTGTTACAAGTGTGGTTTTAGTTGCACCAAAAGATCAACCTGTCAATGCCTAATACAACCATTAGACTCATAGAATCTGCAGGAGGTGGTTAGTCCCTTGTCATGAATCCTGAGGGGAGTGCTGACCATTTTTCCAATAGGTAATGATACATGTATGGATAAGTAGAGAGGTGGAGAGTGAGGGAGGGAGAAACTTTGAGAGAAGAAATAGAGAGGGTGTGTGAGCAATAAGGAGGGAGGGGGAGATAGAGAAAGAAAGGGAGGGAGAGACCTAGAGAGGAAAAGGGGGGGATAAGAGGAGAGAAAAAAGAACAAAGAGAGAGAGGTGTGAGAAGGGATGGAAGGAGAGGTAGACATGGAGTGAGAGACCTAGGGAAGGAGGAGATGAAGAGGTGAGGGGAGAGAGAATATGAGAGTTACTAAAGGGAGAGGGGTAAGGGGGAGAGATAGAGTGGTTGAGATAAGGGGATAGAACTATTGAGGGGATAAATAGAGAGGTGAAAGACCTGGAGGGGGAACGAGAGGTAAGAAACTGTTTCATCTTAAAATAGAAGCACTTCCATGTTAAGACTATTTAGACCTCCTTAGGGGGGTGTTTTGGGCCATTATCATGTTGTCCTCTAATTTCTGCCCCTTTTCCATCTTGTGTGCCTATTTAAGACCTTGATTAGGCCTCTCTGGGCACTGTTTTCCCCATCTGACATATTTTCTAGGGGTCCTGACCCCCTGGGTCAAGGTTGACCTTGACCCTGACCTAGGTCAGGACTGACCTCAACCTTGACCCAGGTCCCCCTTTTCCATTGGAAAGTTTTTCGGATGCGGGGGGAAACTCAAAAGTTTATTTTCCCACTTCCGGGTCGGCTATTTCGGGTTTCGAAGTGGCGACCCTTAAAAGATATTTAATATAGGTCCACTTATAGGGGTATAGGTCTAATTGGAATTTAATTCTCCTATGTCAGCCTCTCTAGAAGTTTGTGCCCTAGACTTGTATATAAGGAAGCCTTTCTCCTCTCATTTGCTAACACGCAAGGATATCAAGAAACCTATCGAAGCGATCATCTACTTTCAAGCATTCATTGTTCTACATGCCCTCAAGATTCCAATTGTTCAATAAAGGTTTTCAAGTCTTCTTCTCAAGCATTCAAGTTATCCATTGAATATCAAGGATTCAAGCATTCAAGCCTTTGAAGGGATTTGGTTCAAGCTTTCAAGATATATCAATCAAACCTTAGATCTATCCATCAAGGTGGTGTGATCTTCCTTCAAGATGCTTTGTGCATCATCAAGACTCATTCATTCTTGCTTCAAGGTGGAATACAAGCATACAATAATGGAGGAGAACCCCTCCCCCAACAAAAAAAACCATTTATTTTGTAGGTATAGGTACAAAATAATGAATTATAGAGCAGATTCAGATACCCTTTTCGAAAAAGTTTTGGGATCTGTGAAGAGAACTTCCGTTGGAGCAACGTAGGTCAAGGTCAACATAAAGGGGTCAAGGTCGACCTGTATTTGGGTCAGGGTCGACCTTTCTTAGAAAATAAAAATATTGCTGGGTTTTCTCCATCTTTGTGTTTCTATTCCAGTCCCGATTGCAGAATTTCCAGAAACTCAGCACAGACACCAGAAAATAGGTATTTCCATATCTCCTATGTTACGAGGTATGTATGTCATTTCATTATTCTTTGCAAACATTTCCAGATTTATATTCCTTATCATTAGAATTTAATGTATGTGGTTAATAGAGGCATAGAGTCTCTTTTATGTGCAATCCCCCATTGTTCTAAAACCCTATCCATACATTTTCATCATACATTTTGGTGAACTCGCGATAGACAACTCTTTCTTTTTGGTATTAGATGCTTTGCCTCTTTTCCTTAAGAATAGATTTTGCATACATATTAGATTAGTTTTATTTTATCCTCTTTCATTTTAAAATACAAAAAAATCTACATACTCATAAATATACAAAAACATTTACATTTTTCATGCTTGTATTGCTACTTTGTGTTCAACATGTATGATTTTTGTTTTGAATACTTTGATGAGGCTTTTATTGCAAAAGAGGATAGATCCCCTAATGAGGTACATGGTAGTGAGGATCAAAATTATTCGAATAAGATCTCAATTGATCCTATTCCTATTTCATCCTCCTCTATGACCTCTTCAATTGACCTTTACCATAGGGTGTGTGCATGGTTACCTTCATGGTCTACTATTTGCAACATTGATGCACCTAGAATGTTATATGCTAAACCTTTGTTGACGGTAAAAGGATGTCCTCGAATAACAATTAAGGGTAAACCTAGAGATCCTTTGGATGTCTTTGATAACACGGATTCTGTTTCACATGCTTATCGTATACAGAATAATCCTCAGCATATCATTCTGATTTCTTTACCTCCTTCTCAACCTATGCTTCCTCAAGCACCTAGTTTTCCGTCTTCCTTTAAGGAGTATGACTTAGTTGAACTATTACATGCTACTCCCGCTAAGATATCTTTATGGGAATTTCTTCAAACTTCCTTGACATATCATGAGGCATTGAAAAAGGCTTTATCTACCCTTCCCACTTTGCCTCCTAACCAAGAGAATATTAATTCCTTTTTGAAGTACATGCATACTATTCTTTCTGTACCTCCTATTATGTTTACCGATGATAATTTAACTTCTGTTGAGGTGCATAATCAATATGATGCTCTTATGGTTGTTGTTTCTATTAATCAGAGTATCATTTGTAGAACATTAATTGACAATGGATCTGGGCTTAATGTTTGTAACATGGATATGCTTAAGGCAATTAAGGCTGATCTTACAACTATTCAACCTAATAATGTCCCTATTCATGGATTTGATAACATTGCAAAGAGAACTTTGGGCATTATTACGCTACTTTTTAAGATTGGTCCGATTATTCTCTATACACCTATTCATGTTATGCCTGGACCTCTCAATTATGATGATGTTTATGAGAGTATCATCCATTTCATTATGTTTGTCACTCTTCATCTTTCAATTGCTTATGCTATTATGAGATTAACTAATACTAGCCTTCCTACTTTCAATAATTTCATTAAGAATTTGTGTGGTGGACTTATTGCTCTTTTGGATTATGTGAAGAATTTGGTAGATGATACCCCATTTCCTAATCTTCATAATCCTAATCCTATCCTTCCTAATCTAGTTCCTAATCTTCCTAATCCTAATTCTATCCTTCCTAATCCTATTCCTAATATTCCCACTCCTATTTCTCCATCTTCTATCCCTAGTTCTTCCCACACTTATGATGGGGCTCAAACTATGGTTCATGATGCAAAAATTAACTATTTCAATCCATAGAATCTTCTTTATGGTGGTAGTGATTGGGCTGTAAACATTAATTAGAAAGAAATTTAAAGAGATTTTTATACTATGCACCCATCCCCCATCCAATTGGTATTCTTGATTTCTACTTCAAATTTGACTTTCCTTGGATCCCAAAACAAAGCTGAACCTCCTGATGCAACATCTACATCTATGCTCTCCATTATCCATATTCCTAATTTCTTACTAAATTTATGTATTTCTTCTTTGTTTAATTTAGTTTCTTGGATAAGTATGAGATCTGATTCCATTATATTCAAATTGCGCTTTAACAATCGCTGTTTGTTAGGGGCATTTAAGCCCCGAACATCCCATGTGGTGAACTTCATTGAGTCTTGGGAAGGAACTTCCTCTTCCCTACATGAGATAAAGTTGTTATTTTTACTTGGTTTTCAGCTTCCCCATCTATCTTCCTTATCTCTATTGCTGATATCCTACATCTCTTTTTAGCACCTTCCCGCAATTAGGGTTGTCCGCTCCATCCCAATTAAGAGCAATACCCAGTTTGTCATCATAAATATTAGTCCTTTCTAGAGTAGTTTGATCAAAGAATACCTCACTACCCATCACATCATCCCTATCTAGATCCTTGTTTACTTTATCATAAAAAGCATTGAAACAATCTTCCCCCAATTGTACATAATTTTCATCTGCAACATCTTCCCTATTTACATCAACCTCTGAATTGTGGTGGATACCCATAATGTTGTATACAATGTTTAGATCTATCAGGATCTATTCTAGGATAGGTGAGGGCTTGGATGGAACTAAGACAAGGCCATTATCAACAATTGTAGGACAAGTTTTGTTATCCAGATTCTTTTGATTAGAGGTATCACCTAATGAATTGTTCTATTCTTTTAGCTTATACTAGCACATTAGTTCATCCCGTACCTCATAAACAAAGGAAACATATTCCATTAATCCACCTAAAACACCCATGTTAGTCTCCACTTTTCTAACAATCTCATCTTGAGAGGAAACTACATCATGTATATTAGGCCTTGGTAGCTTAGAAAGCAAGTTTTCCTCTTCATTAGAGCATATTTTCTCATAGGAAATAGGTTCTACAACTATGGTTGAACCCCTTCCCTATAATAAGATTTGATTAGATCCTTGACTACTCCCTCTACCACTTTTCCCAAAATTTCCTTACATAATTTCTCCACTCTTGTTGGTATATCATCCTCACTAATCCCTGCCTCCTTCATAACCAACTTTCTATCAAAGTCAATAGGGACTGAGTTGTTCATAGGTTATTCATTTATATGTGAGGTGCTTAAATCTATTAATGAATTCCTATTCTCATTACAATCCAGCTCCCAAAGTTCTGCTAAATTCTCCACGACTGGAGTAGTATCAATAGTCTCTTCAATAATCTCACCTTCCTCCACATCTAAGTCAATTAAGGGTGTAGTCATAGGTCTAGGAGAAGATTGTGTGATCAAGACCTTGCCTAGGTTTTTCATAGGGGTCATGGTTGTTTGATCAATAAGATTAGTGACATTCTATTGTGTTGGTTCATTAGTGTTTTTCTGATTCATAAGAGGGATACTACTTTCTAATATAATACCGCCCTGAGCCTTATTAAGGCTAATCTGTGTATCTAGTGGAAATCTTCATTGGAGGTCGGTTGAGTTGGGTGAATGTCCATAAAACTCAACCTTATCTGGTTGAGAAAGTTTGTCTCTATTGAAAATAACTAAGTTGTTTATGTGTCCCATATATATCTCAGGTTTAAGATTGTAGATGGATTGATTTGTGATTAATTTAATGGGATTAATAGATTTAGCATTAAGATTCATACTAATTAAGATTTTAACAAAGGAAGAGGCTAGGTAATTCCTCTCAATACCTAAGACTCCACCTAGCAAATCACCAATTTTCCTTAAGATCTTACCGTGAAGCAATTCAACAGGGAGATTAGGGATTACTATCCATCTAGGAACTACAATTGAAGTAAAATTATTAGGATTGAAGTTAGGCTCCCAATTAAGAAATTTTAAGTTAAATCCTTTGAAAAAATTTGTTTATCATTCAACAATTTTTCTTTAAGAGAAATATTCTTAGAGTCAAGAAACAAAAATTTCTCTGATAGAGTTGTTATACTTACCTGCTTCCCAAAGGCCTCCTTCAACCAGTCGACAATATCTTCCATTGAGGAACTTGTTTCACACCATTTAGAAAATAATCTATGGCTTTTGCAATGATTCCATTATTCTTTAGTAAAAATGTTTCTTACAACTGCTGCGATTGTGTTGTCTGATTTATGTTGATAGGGAGTTCCTCTCTGAATCCTATTGTCGACTTGTTGCGGAGATTTGATAGGGATTTCATGACCCTACTTACTCTGCTTTAAAAATTCTAGATTATCTGATAGAGATGTATGAGAATGATAGGTCTCAGCTGGCTTCAAGTGTGGAGGAGGCGAAGGGCGTTGACCCTTGGATTTTCTTCCAATTTTGATTATGTTGGCTCCGGACGTGAAGTCTAGGATTTTGGAAATAGGAATGGCCCATATACCCTCATATCTAAAGGGTTTTGGAATATTTCATGGCACAACTTCCTTTTGAGTATTTTTCCTTCTCCTTCTGATCACGGTCTGCCAACCCTCATTGTCGTTATCGATTCTTTTACCAAAACTAGGGTTCCCTTTCCAACCACCCCGACCAGGAGCTCCAATGGCAGATGTTGGAGCACTATAAGAGGGATTTCTTTTGCCAAAATTTCTGGTCGAGGGTTGATTAGAAACCCTAGTTTGAATGAATGTAGAAGAAAATCCTAGATTGAATGCTGAAGCAGAGCTATTGTTAGGAACCCTTTTGCCAAGTAATGCAAATTGATTCCCGAATCATACATAATGCACATTTCCAGGGGAGGAAGTGTAGATGTTTTTTGTACTTCTAAGCGGGGAGGTCTTCCTTCTGAAATTTGCAGTTTGCACCATTTGACATTTTTGTTAATTGGTGTATTATTGGAGTTAATAAATAATACATCATTGTTATTTTTATAATTAACCTTTTAATCTATCTAATAATAATATAAATTATCTTTGAACTATTTTTGTGTCTTTAAGTTGAAATGTTTTGAGGTGGATTCTCTTGTTGATAGATTTTTTTTTAATCTAGAATGTACCAAGTGGCCCACAAGTCAAGTGCAAGAGGTAAATCTAGACTTTAGAGTCAAACATAGTCAAGTGCAAGAGGTAAATCTAGACTTTAGGGTCTATTTGTTTGGTGGCATTAAATAAAGTTGGAATTGTCAAATTTCAGGATTTGACAATTCAGGAAGTTTTAATTCCAGAAAATGGTTGTTGGAATATGGGTGGAACCGTTTGGTTCACCTTGAACTCATAGTGAGAAGATGCATTTTTTGCGTTTGGTTCCATAATTCTAGAATTGGAATACCACATGAATAAGGTTTTTTTTTTTTAAAATTTTTAATTTTTTTAAATAGAATGGAATGCTATTTAAATATGATTTTTGCTATGTGATTTAAATGTGATTTTTATTACGTGATTTAAATGTGATTTTTTTATGTGATTTAAATATGACTTTTCTTAACTATACCATGTTAGAGAGGAAAATAAATAATTCCAAAAAAAACACCAGATTAATTTGCAAATAGTCATGACATGACCATAAATTTGTCCAACTTATCTATACAAAATCATAAACAAGTTAATTCCAACATAACCATATAAATTTGTCCACATCGTGGATATTTTTTTGGTACATTGCAATATCGCAGACCTCTTTGGGTTCACTCGCGAAACAATGAAAGTCTTCGCAAATTTGCAGTTGACAAATAAGGGGCCAACGAACTGGCGATCAAGAGGATAATGGAAAAACCTTTTGCATGGACAATAAAGGTGAGATTGGAGTCTGGTTTATGATCGTTGTGTTGCCATGAATTTTACCATTCTTGTCGTCCTTCAATTCCAAATACTGGTATTCTTCTTGAATGACAAAACCGGTGTAGATTTGCCAGTTGCATTTGCTTGAAAATTTCAAATTAATTTTTACAACTCATATGCTGCGATCATTGCAACCTGTGAGATTACACTTCTTTAGGGAAGTTTGCAAAAACGGATAATGTGACTCGTTGTATGCCATTCCAAGGCTTCATTTTCATCACAAACAGAGGGAAAAATGAAAGATTATTGAATCTGCATGAGATCTTTGGCTTCACATTTTCATACGGGTCTGTCTGTACATCTATCATAGAATTTTCAAATCAAAGTTTCTCTCTCAAAAAAATTGTAACTCTACATATATCTCTGAAATACCTTTTTCATCGTTCCATTTTCTTTTGATTCTGCAAAGACTGTATGTATTTACGATACACAATATTTTCATATTATGAATGTTCCACTTCTGTTCGTATGGATTTGTTTAGTGGGCTCAAAAAATGTATTATGTGCTGCATGTTCTTATGAAATCACATTTTCATGATGTTGTACGGATAGTGGCTCATGAGATCATGTTTGTTGAGTCATTTTGTTGAGCAATATACATCCCTCTCAAATTTCAATCCTTTTAGTCATGGACAATAATTGCGAACATGAAAAATTTAAAAAATTGATTTGCCCCCAATTCTCATTTAAGTAAAATTGGAATTCATTTTCCAATTCCAACTTTTTAGATGGAAGATTAAAATGCTGATTTTGGAGGTAAATAGAAATTTGACTGACAATGACAATGACAATTCCATCAAACATAAACTAGCAGTCGCATGCTTTTGTACATGCAACCGTGCGTCGATAGGCACTTATATTTTTAAAAATGTGAAATGATCATTAATTATTAATAGAAAATTAGAATGTTAAAAAAATTGTTTAATATTTCTTGATGTGAACTATACCATTTTATTTAATCACCAAACCAAGTTCAATTTATAGATCATTATATACATAACAATATATTTTACTCTAATATCCTATTTTTTTTAGCATTCTAATATTTTATCACTCAAATACATTCCCCCCAAAAGTGGAAGAATGGTTAAATACAAACATATATTAATTGTTGTATTTTGATCTCCTTAATATATTATAAACATAGGTAGGTAAAATATTAAAAACACTATATAACCTAATTGAAATAACTAATCTTAATTAATAACCGAATCTCTAAATTAATAATCTAAATTAACACCAAAACTTAAACTAAATTAAAACAAAACCAATTTAAGTTACAAATTGTTATAAATTTAAAAGCTAATATTTAATCTATTTCATATTAATAGCATTTAAACAAAATTCAATTTCGACATACAAATAGATGAATAATTTGTTAAATAATTTATTTATTTTTATGTGCACATTAAAAAGAATCTTTCAATTTAAATTAAAAATCAAATGCAAACCAAAAGACCATAAAGTTAGGAATTAAAATTGATAATAAAAGTAAACTTAACTCATAATTGTAATTTTTAAAATATTGAATATTGCACGAAAAAAATGTGAGACAAATGTCCACAATTTCCGATATTGTAGTGCTCCACCATAAAAATATATGAAATCAACGAGCTATAGAACTATCCTGTTCCATATTTCCATTTTAAAAAAAGGATTTGTTAATCATGTCAAGAATGGGATTTGAACCCATGCCCCTTCAGACCAGTACCTGAAACTGGCGCCTTAGACCAACTAGCGCTCTTTATACCCCGCGTTGCAGAACATTCCAAAATGGCAGAATTCCAGAATACTATGGACGAAAGCAATACAGAAGATAATGAACTTGTAAGTCTTAGTTCTGTCTTTGACACTGTTCAAAATATCAATTTAGACGATCCGTTTGAAGCAGATAAGCATGCTCTAGATCTTCCTAGTGATAGATTTAAATTACCTTCTAAGAAATGGAGTGAAATTTATGGAGATTTGGGTTTCTTATCTTATAAGTCAAAGTCTGTTTGTAAATTGATTGAAATGCAAGTTGTTGTGAAGAATGACCAACCTCACAGTTATATAAATTTATTGTCTAGTAAAGAGATTCAAAATTTGGTCCGTCAAGCCAAGCAAAAAAATGGTTTTAAGTATTTACATATAGGCAGTATTGTTGCTGGTGTTGAACCTCTGTATAGAAAAGGTATTCCCTCTACAGTCATTATGACTTTGCTAGATGCTCGTCATAATCGATACTGTGACATGCTAATGGGAGGTATCTCAGCCCCTATGGCCGCTGGTGCTACAACTTTTGATGTTGTTCCTAATTTTGCTGTCAGTCTTCTTGATGACCACCTTGATAAAGTCCTCATGTTCCAATTTGGTACAAAATATCTTCATATGAAGCCTGGTTCTCGAACACATGCCCTATTCTTTGGTTTATATGGAAGATTGTTTAACACAACTATTCTTATTGTCAAAGATCCTAGAGGTGATAAGTCCAAAGCCAAGTACTCATTGCTATGGAAAACTGATAAAAAAGGTGCTCAGTTGTCAGTACCTAAGATGATCACCCTTGCTGATATAAAAGTCCCTAAGGAATGGATTGTTGATGTGCGTGCCCTGAAGCAATTAGATGTTCCTCAAAATCTCACAGTGATTTCTAATATCCAAGAAAATGCTTCTGAAGCTCGTATCTCGTTTGTTGATGAAAGAATGTCTCATTCGAGTTCTTCTAGTTCATCTATGACATATGCTAGTCATCCTTTGTCAAGATCAGGATCCACTTTACAGAGAAAACCAGTCTGTTCCCATACTGGTTATAAACCAAACCCTCATGGTCCTTTAACTTGTACAATATGTAATCAGTCTTTTGACGAATATGATCCTGTGAATAATCCAATGACTCAGCAGTTACCCGTTTGTTCTCATCCTCAATTTACTGAGTTGGATGATGGAAGTATACAGTGTAACTATTGCCCTTTTGTTCAAGGAGGCCACCAAGCCTTTATGATAATGTTTGGCCATCAAACTAGTTTTACTTCTGAAAATTTTGCTGAACCTTCAGTACCTCCACTGCATGACTTTTTACTGCAAGATGATAAGTTCACTATTCCTTTTTGGCCACACCATGTCATTCTGTCTGGAAATCCTGATGCTACTACCCAGACTAAGATGCTTAACTATGCCAATCTATGCATTCGCAAAGCTCTAGTGCTACAAGCTGATATGTATCAGAAATCCGTCCAAGCCGAGCTTTCCCGCCAAAAAGATGAACTGACAACCAATACCAATTTCCACAATGTCCTCGCTATTTTGCACACCTTAGATGCCAAACTTGCTCAGCTTATTAATACCCAAATGGATGCTGATCTTAATGCTCTGCGTCATGATTATACTGATTTCAAGCGCTCTGCTGAAGCATGGTGGGCTACCTATCAAAATCCAGTACCTCACCTTCAAACTATAACTCAAACCACAGCCCGTATTGAGCAAACTACAACTCAGATTCGTAGTCAACAGTTAGCTGATAGCCATGGTATATCTCAAATTGCTCCAACTGTTACTAGTCATGTTGAACAAGTCCTAGCAAATCAAACTACCAATAGCTCCTCAGTCCGTACATGTAACTTTCCTGACTCATCTTATGATGTAGCAAGATTACAGGAACAGTTTAAAGGAAAAGCTTTATCCTTATATAAGCCTAAGCCTAAGCTAGAAGAGTTTGATCCTCAAACAGGACAATGGAAAATAGTTAATATGGTAAACCATGAAGCACAACAAGTACATGATCCTTTACAAGTCTTCTCTGAGAATGTTCCACCTTTGACCAATTTTGATACATATGATCCCATTAAAAATAAGGCTACCCTAGATACATTTAGAGCATGGATTGATAATGCCATTTTTACTCAAACCTTGCCTAGTGAACAAGCCTTAAGAAAAGCCTTGAATGCCCTCACTGGTATTGCAAGAACTGCATGGGATTCTCTGAAGCTTGAATACAAAGAAGATCTCATAGGTCATGGTGTCAATAATGTTTGTCAAGCTTTATACAGAATGTTTGTAGGACAGCATGAAAATGAACAAAGAGCTGCCCACAAAAGATTCATAGAAAATCGTCTGTGTGACATGAGACGGTTAGATGAATACTGCAGTGAGCAGTATACCAAATTTTATCAGTCAAGTCAGACCAATAACAATCAATGGATGTATAATACTTTTCTGGAAGGATTCCCAAGTCAAGTTCAGTCTTACTATAGAGAAAAAATCCTTCAAAGTATTATGAATACACCTGACATGAGTATCAATGATGTTACTTTCCCACAGTTAGTTCAATTCATCAAAGAAATAAATGGAGAACTGTGTAGTGAAAGATTGAATAGGAAGAAAAAGAAAGAAGTTCTTCCCTTTGTCAAAATAGATCTCTGCCAGTGCACTCATACAGATTATGGTTGCATGTCTCAAAAGAAAAGCCATAAAACTGGTAGAAAGCATAAGAAATTTGAATATGCTAATAAGAAGTTTTCTTTTTAGAAACATAGAAGAAAAAGGAAAACTTACCTGAGGAATCAGAAAAAAGTGCATCATAAAACATTTACTCCTGTTTGCTACATTTGTAAGGGTGCACACTATTCTAACAAATGTCCAAATAAAGTGAAGAAGCATAGCAAAAGAGTAAGGCGACTTACTCAAGAAAATTTGGATGAACTTCCTCTCACGGAAGTAAGAGAGCCATCTGATTATGAAGATTTTAGTATCACTGATGAATCTTCTGATGAAGATGACCTGCAAGTTTTGAATGTTATCCAAAAAGTTGATGACCAATATCAAACTCCAGATGAATTTTCTTCAGATTCTGAAGTCTCATTTTATTGTAATATGTACGGATCTGATTTTTTGTCCAGATCAAATTTTGGAAGAGGTCGCTCTCTTTCCCAGATAAATCCTAACTGGTTGCGTCCTTCTCCACAAGAAAAGTTGCAGGAACTCACATTGAAAGGATCACGAGTTACCCTTCTCGTGTCAAAAAGATGCTTTGTCCTTATCTCTTATTACTGTTCTATCTCTTTCCTGGTGAGATTCCTGTAAGAGATAAGCTTCAATAAAGTAGCTTTAGTTAGTGCTCTGCCGACTCTCGGATAAAGTGTCCACATGTCCGTTTCCTATGGACGGACTTCAAAATTTGTAAAACTCTCTTGAAACCAAAAGACGGTTCCTTTCCTATATAAAGGAATGCAGTCCTCACTTTCAAGCAAGAGGAGTTGAGCGAAGAGTCTAGGTGCAAAGAAGAGTTAAGAGAAGAGTCTGAGTGCTTTGAGTTTTCAGTCTTTGGTCTAGGTATAAGTAAAGCATAGAGAGTATGCTCTCATCCTGAGGAAGACCATAAATTAGACTGCTCTTCTTAAAATAGTATGTCTTCTGAGTCTGAGTCCTGTAAACAAGTGTGTGTCGGATCAGTTGTTATTATCATCATATGTGTCTGTATTGCTATCTATATGTATTTCCGTAATTGAAGCACCCGATTTAATGAAATAGATGTGTTTTCCTATTTCTCGGATTGAACGGTAATCATTATTTTATTATCGAACGGGAAACATAGAGCAGTGAAATTCATCGTTTCTACAGAAGAAGAATTCACTTATACGAAGGAAATAGAAACAGATTAAACAGAAGAACTCTATACATGTAATCTTACACCCCGAAGGTCCCGGTTCGAACGCGGGCAACATCATTTCCAAGAATGTTGTAGCCGTCTATTAATTCTTTCACTTAATTCTAGTTTTTCTTCCATAAGACCAACCAAAACACAAGGAAATCCCATGTCGATTCTTATACATATGACTGGGTAAGCAGTAAAATATAATTAAGATCAAATAGAAACAAAGCAACGATTAAAGGGCATGATTTGGAGACCTCAACTTGACTCTATGGCCCAATGGATAAGGCGCTGGTCTACGAAACTAGAGATTCTGGGTTTGATCCCCAGTAGAGTCGTCACGTGTGGAGCTCTCTATGTAAAAAGTCTGATTTGACATGAGTTTTTATTTCAATTCATAATTAGCATTACTATGTATCTCGTTAACTTTGTATCCAGATGAGAATGTAAATCTCCATCGAGCTTAAGATTGGGAGTCACCTTTCACCTTTTTCTTCCTTCACTTTTAAGCTTCTTCTTCCCACACTCTATTTTTGGATTAACATTTGCAGTTCAGTCTTTTGCATTATCAATGTTCAGCTATGGAACTACTTTAACTCATTCATTACAAATGTGAGTTTAATGTGGAAAAAGTTCTCTGTTTATGTTATTTTTTTTCAATTGCAAATTAGATTGGACTCTTTCTTAAGTTTCTATGTCGATTGATTGGAGATTGTTCTTTCAATCTTCTTTAATAATTGTTTGGTACCTGGAATACCATATCCTAGATATGGTCAATTCAGGAAGATGCTGCATATTCAGGAAGATGCTTATTCTCAAAATGAAATCCGGAATATGGACTGACCCGTTTGGTTCACCCGGAAGATGAATGAAAAGATGCATAAGGAATTTTTATTCTTTATTTTTTAATTTCTTTGAATATGGTGTGTATATATACACACATGCACACATGCATATATATATACATACATGTGTGTGTATACACATGTGTATATATACACACATGTGTATATGTGTATACATGTGTGTATATACACATACACACATGTGTGTATACACACACACATATACACACATTTGTGTACATATACACACATACACATGTATTTATACACACATACATGTGTGTATACACACATGTGTGTATATACACATACAAGTGTGTATCCATGTATACACATATACACACATGTATATATATACACATACACACATGTGTGTATATACATACACACACATTTATATATATATACACACATAAACATAGATGTGTATATATACATGTGTGTATATATACACATATACACACCATACATATACACATACAAGTGTGTATCCACGTATACAAATATACACACATGTGTATATATATACACACACATACACACATTTGTGTATATATACACACATATACACATGTGTGTATATACACACACCATACATTTGTGTATATATATAAACATATATACACATGTGTATATACACATACACACACCATATATGTGTGTATATATACACACATACATGTATGTATATATATACACATGTGTATATACACACATACATATATACACACATGTGTATATACACACATGTATATATATACATCCTTATAGCAATATAATATACATCTTATAGTCACGGATCCCACAAAATATTAAATTTGCTTTTGTAAAAATTGGAATTGGAATTTGATATTCCAATTCCACCTATTTAGGTGGAAGATGATATTCCCATTTTGAGGGCAAAATGAGAATTTCGGAATTCCAATTCCATTTTTTTCCAAGGACCCAAACATGGAATTCAGCATTATCTAGAATTAAGTAATGCCAATTTCGGTCCAATTCCTGCTGCCAAACGGACCAACATTTCTCTAACATTTGTATTTCATTAATTCTAATTAAATATTATTTTTTTATAAATCTTTTGATAAGTGGAAGGCCAATTAATTATGTCTCTGAAATCAATGTAAAGTCTCCCATTTTGGGAATGTAAATTTAACCATCTTTTGAGGAGAATCATAAATTGTTTGATCATATGAGTTCACGATGACTTATAGAGAATGTGAACTCTGAAAAATATCATAATAATATATTTGAAGAATGATTTTGAATGCTTACTTTATATTTATTATATTTATTATGTAGATTTGTAAGATGCTATTAATATATTGTAATTCATCTAAAAAACTTATATATTTTTTGAAAAAATATAATGCAAATATATAATATAAAATTTATAATATATTATATATGATTATTATCATTTGTATACTAATTTACAATTAACTTTTTTAATAATAATGTGAATTGATTTTGAATTATTTGTTGTCTACACTACTCTAATTCTATATGTTTTGGGGTGGATTCTTAACATCTTAAGGATGTCACAACTCCTTGTATTAAAATATATTTTAATTTCATATTATTTAAAGATTTTTATTTTCCCTTTGGACCACTTCCTATGAGAATAGTGATGAAATGAAACATGAGAATAAGTCCGACAATACTGATATACTTTCATATCAAAATAAAAAAGAAAAAAGAATGCCATATCAAACAAATAGCATGAAATGCAGAAAGTCAAATATGGAAGTCAAAGTCATTCTTACACATAGCCTAGTCAACCAATTAATATCATTCCATAAAAGGAACTTACACATGATTTTGACCTACACGTCGAATTAAGTAAGGTACAATAATGAATTTAATTTACAAAAGTCAACTTAACTGTCGTACACCTAATGTCATCACTTGACCATAATAAATATACATCAATTACATCAAGGAAGTCGAGCTTCATTATATCATGATAAGTGCAATGAAATAATTCATTACATCAAGTGTCATACTTAGAGCATATAAGGATGTCGACTTGCACACCAGACATCAAGTACACCATAGAACAATGAATACATCAATGAGATATAAGATCATGAAGATCGATCATAATGCATGAACATATATGCCCTTGGACCTCTGTCCATCTGCATGTCCCTGTCTCCCGAGCCATCTGACATCTGTCAATTTGTTGTCTCGAGACAAGAGTGTGGCTCAGGCGCTTTTTCCACCCAACCACAGAGTGGTTATCTCCCCTGAGGTTCTTCCTAACATGATGAATGCGCCAACCCTGCCCGAGGAGTATAGCAACCCGACACTGAAGGATTGGATGGATTTGATGCAACTGTGAAACATAACTACTAACACATATGTCTAAAAATGGTACTAATCACGGATGTGGCAGAGGGATGGATCATAACCAACATATTATAGAATACATATACACAAAAGCTTTGGCCAAAGCAATTATCACCATATTTCTAATGGTAGGTGGAAGTATAAAATAAATCATTTCTACCCTCCCTGAATTTCCACATTCAACACCCTCCCATAATGAATACACATAAGTATAACACACAACTAAGTACGAAAATAAAATTCTTTTTAAACAACATCTCAGTTGAAACATGCACTATTTGTCAAACAAAACCATTATTTCTCAATCATTCTCTGATTTCACTACTTATGTAAGATTTTCTTAGAATTGATCAATACCATTATATAACGTGCAAGAATGACATCTTAGTTAAGCTGCCAAAATACAATCAGGCTTAATACTGTCCAAAAAAATGTTGCTAACACCAACACTCTTTTCTTTACATGAGGAAATATATATATGAAAAGAGAAATAAAACACATGCTGTCTTGCTGTATTTCAAGAACGATAATACATTCAATTTGCTATAATAGAGAATATTCAAATTTTTTTTTCCTTCTAAATGCAAAGAAGTGTAAAACTCATAAGACAAAAACATTTGGCTCTGTCAATAGCCAAAACCCAATGCCAAGCTAAACGTATGGTGTTCTTAACTGGTGGCAAGCGAAAGTATTTCTTAAAATGATCAAATTCTTCTATGCTTCTAGGGAAGAGTTCATAATGCATTTATAGAGGAAAACTAAAGACTCAGCTGAGCATGGAATGCCAATTCAAAATCTGGGATTCTGCCTATAGACCTTAGTGGTTATTAATAAATTCCTATGGAAGAACATAACAATAAAAAAATTAGCAGTAATGGGGTTTTCTATAAAATCTCTGATCTACTAGATTGATTCACAAGATTCAGATTTCCAACTCCTAGTTGGGCAACACAAAAATAACACAGCGGCTAAACTGAATATGATAATCGAATAATCTAATAAGACAGGTGTATAGAACATATAGTAAAGATTGTATTAATACTTCTATAACATTCAAGCTTTAGCTGCAATGAATACTCTTCTACAACCAACCTAATGGTTCCTACGGTTATTAAAATTTGCTATAATTCCCTAAGAAATTATGTTGACTGAAAACATCATCACCTCATGTAGTTCCGATGCACACAAAGAAGTAAAACTGTTCTTAAACTAATTACCACCGAAGCTACTAATTTAACAAATAAAATAACTCTTAAGGGTGGTCGTAGCTCATCACATCATGGTATTCGGTTCACCAAAATGTAAAGGAAGAAAATTTGGTTTTTCTATTTGTTTTGATTAGGTTTGAAATGTGTTGTATTTCCTTAACATTTACGTTTAATTGTAATATTAAGTGTATTGTGATTAAGCATATAGGTGGAAGGAAGATAAGATGTTCCTCTTTTATCTCCAAATGCACAAATGAAAGATCCAAATTGATTAACCCAAAAAAGGTTCAATGCACAAATGAATCAACCATTTGGAAATGAGAGTAAGGAAGAAGATCTTAAATTATGTTTTATGATTAAGAAGATATGATATATTGCAGCAATTGAAAAGGATGAGAGGAAGTACCAACCTTAAAGAATTGCAGATCTGAAGAATGCTATTTTCTGAGGTCTATACTCTGTTTCTGGAAAATTTGAAGTATGATCCGGAACAAAAATGCAGAGACGAACAAAACCCAAAAATCTTTTTCCGATCCGACACCGTCTTGAGAAAAAGGTCGACCTTGACCCACAAATGTCACCCCTGACCCAATAATCTCGACCTTGACCTGTGCTGCCTTGACAGAAAATTTATTTTCAGATCCTGATAGTTTGTTGAAAAGGGTATCCAGATCTGAGTTCAAATCTACAGTCCCAAGCCTGTATCTGCAAGAAAAAGAGATTTGTTTGTTGGCGAGGAGGGGTTTGCCTTAGTCAAACCCCGATTTAGGAATTAACCTTGAAATCAATAATTGAAATAAGAATGCTAACAAGTAGTAGAATTGAATCTAATAATGAAGCTATGATATTCAATAGATATGCCAATGTAATTCAAATGTAAGCAAGTATGTAAATATGAAAGCTTGGACTCAATAGAAACCATAAACCTCCATGATT
>MU223815.1:105853-140114 GCA_018584345.1 Thuja plicata | reverse complement strand
CTCTAGCTGAGAGCATTCTAAAAACCCTTGCACTCCATGCCTAGGGAGCTATGGATCAATTTTTGAGACCTCTTTCTTGAGTGTTCTTGAATGTAAGGATTCATAGAAGTGTGACACAATTATAGCACACACCATAAAGCGGATAAGAGACATCATGAAAAGGATTGGATGACATGGAGGTTTCTTGATCTTGATATTTCATTATGTTCTTTTCTTTATTATTTTTAGAGTCCTCTTGAGATGGATCCACTTCTAAGGACAAGGAAGCATGTTGGAATTGTATGGAAGACTTGGGAAGAGATGGGGAAGGATTAGTTGAAGTAGGCATTATAGCATATAAAGGCTTAGGCTCTTTAGGTTTAGCATTATTGAAAGTATTTGCAGCGAAGTGAAGGTTAGCTTGAGTTTCTTTAAGAGGTATCCCTTGAGGACAACTATAGGAAATTGCATGAACAACATTAGGACCTTTGTTGGATGAAGGATTTGTGGAAGATTTGGCAACTTTAGGAGATGTGTGAGTATTGGAGGAAGAGAGGATGGAAGGGAATCATCACAAAACAAAGGTTCATCATTAACATGATCTTTCTTGAGAGTGCAATCTTTATTTTCAGCATGAGAATACTTAGAGGAGAAACTCTTATGATATTTCCGTTTAAAATCAACGCGGTGAAATTTTTCTTCCTCAATAGAAGCATCAAAGAGGTATTGTTCAAAAAACTCATCAATGTCTCTTTCAAAATCAGAATCATATGGATCACCATCACAGTCTCTCAAATAGGACAACCCATTACCAGTAAGAACAAGCACACGACGATGAGAACTCTCAGGAATAGAGGTGTCATAAGTATGACTATGTAGTTCATCATAATAGCCATCATCATAGTCATCATAGTCATCAAAGAAGGGTGTGTCATTCTTCATGGAAGAGGTACCATAAGGATTATCACGTTGGTCATTATGGTATGCATTTTGAAGAGAAGTATGACTCTTGAGAGAAGTAGAAGAAGAACGAGATTGTGAAGAAGAGGAAAGTGAAGACCTAGTGGAAGAAGAAGACTTGGATGATGAGGAATGATGAGAAGACTTAGAAGATGAAAGATGTTTTGAAGAAGGAGATCGTTGTGACAAGATCTTGTATATGATCCTAGCAAAGACGTTTGATTCATTCAATTTTTGTCTTATTTTTGCTATGGATTCATCACTCATGTAACGTCTAGAAGGATCATTAGAGGAACAATATGTCATGAATTGATCAATGAGTTCGACATCATCTATTGTCAAGAGACATTCCTTAAGAAGATAGCGGAAATCCATGGTTCTAGAAGAAGAGGAATCAAGCATGGGAGCGAGAAGAAATGAATAGAAAGAGAGACTAGATAATAAGAGGAAAAGAATCAAGAAGATGTGGAGATCTTAGGAAGAAGAGGAAGAATCATGAAATAAGAAGAGGAAGAAAGGAAATGGGAGACTAGGAAGACATGGAAAATGTGGAAGAAAGAAGACCACGAGTCATTTTGTGCAATCAGATACCATTTACATTCATTTGTATACTGAGCAACATGTCATAGCACTTTTTGGGAAAATCCATTGAAGTTTTCATAACTTAGGAATTCAGATTTGGCAAGTTGGCAAACGATAACAAATAGCTATAGAAGACAGATTCGCACGAGGAAATGCGGGCTCACGCGTAGAAATGTACAGGATCACGTGATAGAATGCATAGAGCCGCGTGAGGAAACAACAAACTGGTGAAATAGAAAGGACAACAAATTGGCAGCAAGTTTGCAAAATATCGCGCGAGGATTCTCAGATAGCCGCGCGAGGAAACACATTGAATGGCGCGAAGAAATAGTTTTCTCACGCGAGGAAAGAACACAGAACTTAGTTTGCATTTGTTTTAATTGACCAACTAGATGCATTAACAAATTTTTTTCTCATTAATCAGGCACGCAGAACAACAATCAGGGAGTTTCAAGCAATCAATGTCTTCAAACAATAAGCAAGGGACAAAGCAACCTTGCACATGAACATAGATAGTGTCATAGTATTTCTACTCCATAAGAATGCTACTTGTGTATGTTCTCAAAATGTTTTTCAATCACGCACATAGTCCTAGAAAAAAAAATTGGTAGCACTATGGTTCTTAGTAATGACTTGACTCTGCAACTTTTGCAATCTCAAGTGGGTGAAATCCAATCTTGGCGCACCGAGGTTTTGACACAGTCTAAGAATTTAATCAATCAGTTCTGATGAGCAGATCTGACAACCCATAAGAAAATACACCCATGAAGATTTTTTCCACAAGGACATTTATATAGCGATTGTTGCTACCATGACAAAAATGGCTATTACCGCTTGAGGTTCCGTCCATGTGGTTTACCCAATAAAGGGAATGTCCACTACGGTTAAACCTCTTTAACAAGGAAGACTCACAATATGGACCACATGGGGACTTGGTTTGGATTCAAGGGTTCCAAGTTTCTGATTCTCCCAAAAGGGAAAAAAGCATAATCCTCTAGCCTCTTCAACTCACCCAAACATAGCAAACAAGATTAATTGACCCACTAATTTTAAATCACCTCACCCAAGGTAAATCAACAACAATGACCACCAATCTCAAGAGAGAAAGTACCAATCAAAGTTGAAGACTAAACCAAGTTTGAAGTAATGACAAATCCTTCCCTACCTACAAGGGGATCTATCGTCAAGAAGAGCTTTGCATGTAAGACAAGAGAATGAAGCCCACTCTCTCAAGATCGCCACAAATAGTGTTCATAGGGCCTAATTACTATGTGAAACATATATGCAAGAAAGCAAATCTAGGCCCATTTTTAGAGCACCAATTAGAAATGTGATCTATGAAAGCAAGAAACACTCAAGCTAAACGCATGAGATGCTCATTTTATTTCCAAAATCCAAATGTTATAGAGGTCAACAAAATACCTCAAATCCAATGCAACGCGAATCATTTTTTTGTTTATCCAAGCAAGTCCAAATCAGCAACAACAACAGCAACAACAAATCACAAATCACCAGAAATAGTAAACATTAGTGGTTAGCATAAAAAATAGAGATATATAAATGTATCAATGAAAAACAGATCTCTGGTGCGGAATCCAGAAAATTCCTCCTTAACGAACAAAATTTCTGGTAGAAATTACTAGAATCTTCTAAAAGAAATATATATATGAAAAGAGAAAAAAAACACATGCTATCTTACTGTATTTCAAGAATGATAATACATTCAATTTGTTATAATAGAGAATATTCAACACAAATTTTCCTTCTAAATGTGAAGATGTGTAAAACTCATAAGACAAAAACATTTGGCTCTGTCAATAGCCAAAACTCAGTGCCAAGCTAAACGTATGGTGTTCTCAATTGGTGGAAAGCGAAAGTATTTCTGAAAAATGATCAAATTCTTCTATGCTTCCAGGGAAGAGTTCAAAATGCATTTATAGAGGAAAACTAAAGACTCGACTGAGCATGGAATGCCAATTTGAAGTCTGGGATTCTGCCTATAGACCTTAGTGGTTATTAATAAATTCCTATGGAAGAACATAACAATAAAAAAAATAGCAGTTCTGTGCTAAAAATGTGTCACACTTCTATGGGTCATTCCATTCAAGGTTGCTCATGAATGAGGCCTCAAATATCGACTCGTCGCTCTCTAGTCATGGAGTGCAAAGGTTTGTAATGGAGGCCCTCAGATTGACCTAGTTGTGCCCATGCAAGTACACCATTAAATGAAAGATTCAATGCATGAAAATTAAATCTATTCTATATGATTGCAATGCATAAAAGGAAATTAATCTAAATGATAACAATGCAAGATTATTCTATGAAAGGAAATATGCAAATTTAATCTATGAAAGTAAACATGATTCTAAGCTAATATGAATCTAATCTACATGAATAGCCATGGATGCAAGAAGAAGAAGACAAGAAGAGAGAAGTTGCAATATCCAAGCTTGAGTGCTCAAATTCTCCTCCAAAATAGCTCTCCAAACCTGCAGCATAACAATACCTAAAAATTCTATCTTATCAAATGAGAAGGAGAGGTTTCCTTATAAAGAAAAGTGAACGGTTGAGATTAAGAGACAAAAATCAAAGGCTATGATTAAGAGACAAAAATCCCACCACTTAGGAAGATGTGAAGAAAAAGGGATTTTTATATAATTTTTATTTAATTTATTTCCTTTTTCATCAAATAAAGTGCTTTAAGTGGGGATTTTTATTTATTTAATTAAAATAGGGGTTTTCTTTTAATTAAATAAATTAGAAGAACTTTATTTAATTAAATGGGAGGAATTTGATTTAATCAAATAAGATGAATTTTAAAAAGGGAGATTAAATCTTTTAATAAAATAAAAATGATCAAACCTTAGGAAATATTGAAATAATTGAATTAATTACAATTTGATCAAGGAAATTGATTTGAATTGAAAATGTTCCAAAGCATTGATTCAGGAATTTGATAAATTGATAAATGGGGGCCCATAGTCCAAGCGGCCATTTTAGGGTGCATACAGCAGTAATGGGGTTTTGTATACAATCTCTGATCTACTAGATTGATTCACAAGATTCAGATTTCCAACTCCTAGTTGGGCAACACAAAAATAACACAATGGCTAAACTGAATATGATAATCGAATCATCTAATAAGACAGGTGTATAGAACATACAGTAAATATTGTATTAATACTTCTATAACATTCAAGCTGTAGCTGCAATGAATACTCTTCTATAGCCAACCTAATGGTTCCTACAGCTATTAAAATTTGCTATAATTCCCTAAGATTAAATTATGTTTACTGAAAACATCATTACCTCATCTAGTTTCGATGCACACGGAGAAATAAAACTATTCTTAAACTAATTACCATCGAAGCTACTAATTTAACAAATAAAAGAACTCTTAAGGGTGGTCGTAGCTCATCACAACATGGTATTCACAGGTGTAAAGAAACCAAATACCGTTTGACAAAGAAGTACAAAAGAATGAACCACATACTTCCTTAGCATAATACACAACTTTCTTGTATAATATTTATCAACTTTGATGGAGCATGTATTCATATGATAGTATGGAATTGAGTATTTAAAGAATGTTATTGCTCAATGAAACTAACATCAAACTATAATGTTTTACATAGCACAGGAAAAAGGTTGTTGGTGATGCATCATTTTATACAAAACATCTATATCGGAGTCCCAAATTAACTCCAAATTGGGGTTCCTTTCGCTGCTTAGCGCATGTAGAACTTTGCAGCTATAACTGCATAGATCTAGTTGAAAGAAAAAAAATAAACCTTGCAGGAAAATTACAGAGAGAAACAAAGCTGCTAAAAAAAATGAAATTGAATTAATCATTATATTTCCTTAATTACGAAGCATGAGATTTATACAAAGTTAACCACAGTATTTAAACTGAAAATATGATGAATAACTGTTGGATAAAGATCACTTATCCTATAGTTGGTCTTACGTAGAAAAAATAATCACCTACAATTTGTGCAGTAACAAAAGGATCTGACTGAGAATAACAACCTCTCATCCGTAAACTACAGATCAGAACAAAAGGTGACTGTGAGATTAGAATTAAACACTAACACCCCCCCTTAATTCTAACTAAGGAGAAAATGAAACAAAACCTAATGATAGGAAAGAGGAAAGAGGGAAAACCCAATGGGAACAAAACCCCCTCAAATTAGAAGCTAATAAAGCAAGAAAACTACTGCACTACAATTTCTTTCACCTCAAGAAGATCTCGGAGAAAGTGAAATGGAAGAGAAGATCCCTCCATAATGTGTAGTCAATGGTAGATGCTAGAAATTGGATGTAGAAGGTGGACCATGATCTTTGAACAACATTTTTCCCCTTAGGAAGAAACAAAATCAAAGATGTATGAATGAAGTCTCCCCAATCTCGAAAAGAGTATTCAAGAGGAAAACTCCAGATGTATGATGTCTCTGAAATTTGCTCCATAATTTTCATGTTGATCCCAAAACTTGTCATAATCAAATCAGGTACTGCTGAATATGACAATCTAGAAGCTCTTAGAAACTTATGTGGAGCACAATCAAAATACTCATGTATCTCCTCAGAAGGAAAATAGATCTCTTCAAAATGTTGTATAAATGTATCTAAACTCATATCAATCTGTGAGGTATGATCAAACAGAGAATGAAAAAGAGGGTTAGAAGGTTCCCTCACAAGAACTGAAGAAGAATTACCCTCATCAAAGAGAAGATGTATGCAATCAATAGCGCCATCTAGATCTGAAATGAGGGATCCTACAAACAAAAAATAGATGTCTGATAGAAATTGATCCCATGGAACTGAATTCAGAAGATAAAAATGAACCTGTTGAAGAGAATCTGTAGTAGCATTTGAAGAAGCCGAGATCTCTGTCAAACTGGCAAGTGGAGGTGACTGAATAGCTTCCAATACTAGAGATGTTGAAAGAGGAAAATTTGGAGGATATGTCTGTGTAATCAAGACAATCAAGACTCTTCCAATAAGAAAGTTCCTCTTTAGTGTCATCGTCATACATAGTCCATCATCCTCACTATCAAGGGAGAGAAGCATACCTGTAGCTGGATCATCTGGGAATGGAGATTCATTTGGATCACCATACCTTTCTCATATATTAGCCCAAAGAGTGCGAGGACACTCAATGTGTGATAGAGCCCATGATGTGTGGTCCCCAACACTTAAACCAATTAATCCTAAGACATGATCATTTCTACTTTCCCAAACATATTTATGCCAATGTGAACCTGGATCACGAATAAGTCCATACAAATGTGGCAATAGATGAATCCATCGACAGTGCTTTAGGATTCCATCACGCCAGGACTTATAATTTCCTTCTTCTAAAGTGATGACAGATGGATGCCTTTTTATTCCCATTTTAGCGTTAGACTATCCCCTTTTGGAACTTTATTTGCAATTTATGAATACAGAAAAGAAATTAATAAATCTCCAAGACACTAAAAAAATTCATTCTAAAATAGCTCTAACATTCTGTACCTCCAAAAAAAAATCTCCTTCCTAGCACCTAAGCTCTGATACCATGTAGAATTTTTCAGCTATAGCTGCATAGATCTAGCTGAAAGAAAAAAATAAACCTTGCAGGAAAATTACAGAGAGAAATAGAGCTGCTCAAAAAAATGAAATTGAATTAATCATTATATTTCCTTAATTACAAAGCATGAGATTTATACAAAGTTAAGCACAGTATAAACTGAAATTATGATGAAGAACAGTTGGATAAAAATCACTTATCCTATAGTTGGTCTTACGCATGAAAGACAATCACCTACAATTTGTGCGGTAACAAAAGGATTTGACTGAGAATAACAACCTCTCATCCGTAAATTATGGATCGGAACAGAAGGTGACTGTGAGATTAGTATTAAACACTAAAAATGCAAATAATGGTAGGACGTGTAAACTGTCTACATGCTAAATTGTGGAAAAGATATTCATACATTAATCCCTTACTCCATTCATGGACGAAGCAATTGAACGAGGAGCATGCCATATACTAGAATGGTTTGTATTAATGCTAAAAACGTCTGCAATGAGTGATGACCAAAAAATACGCTACGCTACCTGCATATAGCAAAGCACTCATAGGTATAGTAGGAGCCCAATCAAACTTAACACAGAGAAAAACATATACGATAGCTTAAAGAACTATTGTCAGAAAACATATCACATAGGGAAAAAGAACCAGGAACTGATGCCTCAAGATGTGTTCTTTGTTTGTCCAGTGTGTCAATGGACATTTCTCCAGCTCGCCCCTCTTCTTCTATTTGAGGATGGCTACCAGAAATTCCTCACCAAACCACTAAGACACACTCGAGACCAAAACAAAAGATCAGTATCCAAAATAGCTCATAATCAATAAAATCAGCACATTTTATTGAAATTACATCATAATTCAACATATATGCTTGTAACAGTAAGATAAGGCATCAATTAAAGCATAATCAAAGTAACCGTCATCATAATTAGGAGATTGACATCAATTCATTAAAAAGTAAAAAATACCATCAACCAAAATATCGACTAAAAGCTCTAAATCTAGGAAGCATAATGACTAAAGAGTAGCGGCACAAGTCTAAAACATAGCGACTAGGTCATCAAAAGTCAAAATGTCGCATGACAAGTCCAAAAAAGTAGGAGTCTCATAGGTCGAGTCGTGACATCCCTCCTCACTAGGAAGAGACATCGACCCGATGTCACATGAAAACACATAAAAAATGACCGCATCACACATATAAGTATATACATAGCAATAAAGTCATATAAAAGTCTATGAAAATAGCTAAGGAAAAAATCAATGGTCATATAAAAGTCTATGAAAATAGCTGAGGAAAAGATTGATGCATGTCCTCTGCATCCTCCCAAGTGGCATTGTCAACAGAGAATTGGTCCCACTGGACCTTGTACTGCAAAAGATCCCTGTTGCGTACTCAGATAGTACATTGATCAATGAGACGGGTAGGCTCCACCAACACTACCCCTAGATCGAGGGCATCTTTCTAGAGAGGGCGAAGAAAGAAAGCAGGAGCTTGAGGATCCTCGTCTTGCATGAAAACTCCACAGCCGGGACATACCAAGCGGTCAACATCTTCGTCTCGCCCCTGGCTAAAACCCACAATGCCCTCCACGACAACCTCTCTGAAATATATCTTTTATGAAGTGGGTTTTTGTGCTTTAACATCTTTAGCAGCGCGACAAATCCTCCCCCTGGAATTCTTCAAAATGTTGTGAAGATATGTGCTGAATGAGGTTTTCATGCATTTAAAATAGCATGCAAGCAGAGAGTTTTAATAAAGTTTGTGCCCTCCAATCAATGCCTACTCTTTGTTCAACCGAATTTGAATTCTAGATATTGTTCCATTCAAATTAAAAAATAAATAAAACAACTTACAACTAAAACATTTCTTTCCATTATTATTTTACAACATAAAATTCAAGATAATTGAAGAATTAGCGAAACAAAATTTGGGTTATGACATTTGCAAAGACGGCTAATGTGCCTCGTTGTATGCCATTCCAAGGCTTCATTTTCATCACAGACAGAGGGAAAAATGAAAACTTATTGAATCTGCCTAAGATCTTTGGCTTCACATTTTCATACAGGTCTAACATTTCTTCCTCTCAAAAAAATTTAAACTCTAATACATATATCTCTGAAATATGTTTTTCATCGTTTCATTTTCTTTTCATTATGCAAAGACTGTATGTATTTACGACACTTAATATTTTCATATTCTAAATGTTTCACTTCTATTCGTATGGATTTGTTTAGTGGGTTAAAAAAATGTATTATTTGCTGCATGTTCTTATGAAATCACATTTTCATGATATCGTACAAATAGCGGCTCATGAGATCATGTTCATTGAGTCATTTTGCTGAACAATATACATCTGTCTCAAATTTTAATCCTCTTAGTCATGGATGATAATTGTGATTGAGAAAAGTTAAAAAAATTGATTTACCCCCAATTCCCATTAAAGTGAAATTGGAATTCATTTTCCCATTTCACCTTTTTAGATGGAAGATTAAAATGCTAGTTTTGGAGGTAAATAAAAATTAACAAATCCCTATTCCATTTTCATGTTTATAAAACAAACATAGAATATGTCAATTCAGAGATTTGCCAATGCCAATTCCATCCCAATTCCATCAAACATAAGCCTGTTTGGGTGTTGGAATACCAAATGCTGGATATGGTCAATTCTGGAAGATGCTACAATTCTAGAAGATACATATCCTATAAATGATTTCCAGAATATGGGTTGGACCCGTTTGGTTCACCTGGAAGATGATTGAGAAGATGCATAAATAATTTTAATTGTTTATTTCTTAATTTTTTTGAATACGGTGTGTATGTGTGTATATATACACATACACATGTGTGTATATATACACATATATGTATATATATACATGTATACACACATACACATATACACACATTTGTATATATATACATATGTGTGCATATATACACACATGTCTATACACATGTGGATATATACACATGCATATATTAACATGTGTGTGTATATACACACAAATACACATATATGTATATATACACATGTATATATACACACATGTATGTGTATATATATATACCCATGTATATATACACATATATGTGTGTATATACACACATATATACACGTGTGTATTTATACATATATGTGTGTATATACACACATGTATACACATACACACACATGTGTGTAGATATACACACATACACATAAATACACACATTTGTGTGTATATATACACATACACAAATGTATATATACACACATACATAAATGTATATATACACACATACACACATTTACACATCTATCATGTTACGGATCGGACAAGATATTAAATTTGCTCTTGTAAAAATTGGAATTCAAATTCCACTTATTTAGGTGGAAGATTGATATGCCCATTTTGGGGCAAAATCAGAATTTCGTAATTCCAATTCCATTTTTATTCATGGACCCAAACATGAAATTTGGCATTTATCCAGATTAGATAATGCCAATTGAAATCTAATTCCAGCCCCCAAACAGACAAGTAATTGCAATGTTGAAAACACCGAGCTATAGAGCTATTTGCATATTTCCATTTTTAAAATAAAAGTGGTAATCATGTCAAGAATGGGATTTGAACCCATGCCCTTTCGGACCAGTACCTGAAACTGGCGCCTTAGACCAACTCGGCCATCTTGACCGTACGATCAATCTTGAGATTGAACGGTAATCATTATTTTATTATCGAACGGGAAACATAGAGCAGTGAAATTCATCGTTTCTACAGAAGAAGAATTCACTTATACGAAGGAAATAGAAACAGATTAAACAGAAGAACTCTATACATGTAATCTTACACCCCGAAGGTCCCGGTTCGAACGCGGGCAACATCATTTCCAAGAATGTTGTAGCCGTCTATTAATTCTTTCACTTAATTCTAGTTTTTCTTCCATAAGACCAACCAAAACACAAGGAAATCCCATGTCGATTCTTATACATATGACTGGGTAAGCAGTAAAATATAATTAAGATCAAATAGAAACAAAGCAACGATTAAAGGGCATGATTTGGAGACCTCAACTTGACTCTATGGCCCAATGGATAAGGCGCTGGTCTACGAAACTAGAGATTCTGGGTTTGATCCCCAGTAGAGTCGTCACGTGTGGAGCTCTCTATGTAAAAAGTCTGATTTGACATGAGTTTTTATTTCAATTCATAATTAGCATTACTATGTATCTCGTTAACTTTGTATCCAGATGAGAATGTAAATCTCCATCGAGCTTAAGATTGGGAGTCACCTTTCACCTTTTTCTTCCTTCACTTTTAAGCTTCTTCTTCCCACACTCTATTTTTGGATTAACATTTGCAGTTCAGTCTTTTGCATTATCAACGTTCAGCTATGGAACTACTTCAACTCATTCATTACAAATGTGAGTTTAATGTGGAAAAAGTTCTCTGTTTATTTGTTCATTTTTAAATATTTGTATACTGTATATGGTTTTTGGGTTTTTGGTTCTGCCACCAGTCTCTTGTTCTGTGGCTTCTGTAACTTTCAATTGAAATTCATATTTCTTATTTATGTTGTTTTTTTCACTTGCAAATTGTATTGGACTCTTTCTTAAGTTTCTATGTCGATTGATTGGAGATTGTTCTCTGAATCTTCTTTTTCTTTAACCCCGTTTGGTAACGGGAATCAGAGCGGAATAAGAAAATTTCTAATGTTGAATTCACAAATACACAGTTTGGTGCCTCAACTGGAATTGAAAATTGAAAATAACGAATTTCTATTTTGCCTTATTTTTAGAATTAGAATCTTTTTGCTGAAAAGGTGGAATTGGAATTACAATTTCCTTTTTTTTAACACAGAGTTGATAAAGTTTTTGGGTCCTGGCATTCCCCTCGGGATGATTTTAAAAAGTTTTCGGGTCCATGTATGCCCATTAAAACGGATATTAGGGCAGGTCCCCATGCGGCTGCTAAGCATATTTTGGCTAGCGGCTGCTGCTCAAATTTTTTAGGAGTAAATTGTGGAGCTAGTGACCCCATGATTATTATATTTTACTGCTTAATTTTTAGCAGCCATCATAAATAGCAAGTTTGAATGAAATTATTAATAATAAAATTTAAAACTAGAATTTAGAGAGAAAATATAGGGGAAAGAAAAAGAGGAGAGAAAGAAATATGTGGAGCCACTTAACATTTTTTCAATAAGCAGTTGCTGCTTATTTTCAGCCCCCCCTTTTTTCCAAAGCTTAAATTCAATTCCTAAAGTTTAGCTGCTCCACTAAAATAGGGAAAGATTCTGATTTACCCTTTCCCCATGATTGAAATTTTACATGGGGACACTCCAACCGCTTAAATTTAAGCAAAAAATGCACTTAAGCAGTGGCATGGGGACATGGGATTATTTTATTTCCATCTGCGTGTATGGTGCCGTAGGGTTTGGACGTCGTCTAGTGCAAGGTTTGAACGCTGTCTGTAAGTTGGTGCAAGGTTTGGGCACCGTGTGTATGTTGGAGTAGGGTTTCGATGCCGTGTGTATGCTGGTGTAGGGTTTGGACGTCATATGTATGCTGGACCAGGGTTTCTGGAGTATGTGTTGCTTAAACGTACTAGAGAAATTTGTAAGTCTTTGTTGCCTCTGCTTAGTCTTGGTATTTATTCCCACTGTATGTATCCTGGAAAAGGATGAAAAAATAGACAAAGACCCCTCTGTTTGCTTTTGTTCATTGCGGTTGGTACCCAAGAAGTCATGGAATAGAAGTTGCCCTTCCTCCGCTCAATCTAATCCAAAACTTCAAAAAAGCATTGCATTTACCAGCATTAGAATGTTTCTCCAACTACTTAAAAAAGGAGTTTAGCAAGCATACCAAAAATTGCTAGCAACAGGTTTTGATCCCATTTATGTTCATTTGCATTGCTAAAATCATGTTTTCTTTCTTGCAGGTTTCATTTTAGCTCGTCCTAATAATCTGCAAGTTTCTTTTTGTATTTAGTAATGAATTTTTTTATCGATGTATTCCTTTTTAGCCTTCTATGCAATCTTTTTTAACAAGTTTGATAACGAATCTGCTTGGGTTGTCTTCTTTGGGTTCTCTATATCTTCATTCTAGTCTTCATATTGGTTATGCGATAGCACATTACATACAATCTGTTTGACAAAATGCATCAAGAACCTGTCTATAAATCTAAAACATTTTTTTTTAATTTTCTATTCATAGACTATCTTCCTGCATTTCTTTTTATCGGCCTACATTTTCCTCTTGAGCTGTGTTTCCTAGCAACTCACTTTAAAACTGTTTTTATCAAGTTGCGGTTTCCCTTGTATTCGCCTACATTTTATTTAGTATCCTTTATATTTCTTCCGTCGTTACTTAGTTTTTTCGTTATTCAAACTCTTTTCCCTAGTTTTTTTTCCCAGTCAAGTCGTTACTCTTCTTAGTAACTTTTTTTATTCATTTGTTTGCAGTTTTGCTATTTTAAATCTTTTACTTGTCTCTATTTTTTAGTAAAAACGTTTCCTTTTTCATTCACCTGCATTTTTTTTTAAATACATTAATCATTATCTTAAAGTTACATTTGTAATGCTTTTTTTTTTGTATATTTATGCCTTTCACATTAAAAGTTGAAGATTTATAGAAAACGAAGACCACATTGCATCATAAGATCCTAAGACTCATTATGTGCAGAATCAATCCATCTAAAATGTTAACAAACTCTGATTATTAGATTAGGTAGAAAAATAATAACCTAGATGCTAGAATGCAATTCTGCATGATAGAGTATCTCCTTGATGTGCAATTCTGCAAAATTACCATACTGAAAAAGAATGTAGAGAAGGTAGAAATTTTACACCATAACAAGTTCTAAATTTATCAATACGTAGAACAAAAAGAATGTTACCCCAGAAAGGAAATTTACCACATTGAAAAAGAATGCACATGAGGCAGAGAAATGTTACAATTAGCAAGTTCTGAATGCATCAAAATGAGGAGTGAAAGGCTAAAATGTGACAACATAATAAGCCTAATAGGGATATAGAAGAAAATCCATAAAATGTTAGAAGAGCACATGCATAATAAGCTTATTTCCATTTATTTTATTTAAAAATTAATGTCCACTAATAGCCAATAACGACCAATAAGAAATAAATTTTATAAGGTCAAAGTCAACAATGGAAGTGCCAAGTATACATCCTTTTAAGTACGACACGAGTAATATAAAACAAACTCATGAAAGAACAAAAACTAGAATGAAAAACCATTAAACAAAATAATGCAAAATTGTGATACCTAAGAACCAAAGGTCTGGTAAGCAGCCACTCTGCTGCTATGAGAGGTGGGGAAAAAGTTAATAATGGTGTCGAAGCTAAGACTTATTTGCAAAGGTTTAATTATTTATTTATGTATTTGTTGTGTAGCCATTTTTTGTGCTTTACAAATATAAAGTTGTGGACTGTATTGGCACCGAATATACCAAGAAATATAAAAACCACAACTAGTATTAACAGCTAGAGTGAAACACACCACACTCATGGGGAAATATTTTTGCAAACCTTTGGAGTCCACCAATACCAGACAACATGGTCCTAGCTCTTAAGACATTGCCTTCCATTCTCCCTAACACTTTCCAACTACAATCTTATTCTTCTTGGTAGAAGCACAATATAATTTCTATTAAAATGGGCTATCTAATGGTTGCTCTTCCCACATCACCATTGATGATTACAAAGAAAGGTTGAACTTTTATCAACTCCACTTATATATGGTAACACAATTCTAAATTACCTATATTTGTAATCATGAATGGTGGTTTGGGCAGAGAAACCATTACATTCTCTGCATGGCTGATTAGATGGTCAGCCCAAATCACCATTCATGGTTACAAAGATAGGTTGAAGAATTAGATGGTCCAAAACCCTATTCCAGCATACACACAGACAAAAAAAACAAATTGTTGATTATTATGTCATGCATACACGAACCCACAAACTTTATAAATTTTGGCTTAAAAAAAGGGGCATTGGAATTCCACATTTTCAAGTGGAAGATAGAAATCCTAAAAATAGGCCAAAATGGGAATTCAAAATGGTCTGCCCAAATCACCATTGATGGTTACAAAGAAAGGTTGAACTTTTATTAGCTCCACTTATATATGATAACTAAATGCTCAATTACCTATCTTTGTAATCATCAATGGTGGTTGAACTTTCATCAGCTCCATTCAAGTATATGATAGCAAAATTCTAAAATGCCTATCTTTGTAAGCATCAATGGTGATTTGGGCATTAAACAATAATACGCAATGACATTAATCACGAATAGTATCTAATCATCCACTAGTAGACAGTAATATCAGCATATGTGAACTATCAAAACTTTTATCTTGCTGGGCTTATGATCTTTATCACTTGGTACTCCTTGGTGTATTCCATTTAAATTCAGCTCCATTTGTAAATGATAACAGAATTCTAAAACACCCATCTTTCTTATAATCAATGATGATTTGGGCAAAGCAACCATTAAACTCTCTGCATTTATGTTACTTGGATGGTTTGCCCAAGTCACCATTGATTATCAGAATGATGGGTGTTTTAGAATTGTGTGCTCCATTTGTTTAGGATAACAATATATCAACACATGTAAACTATGACAACAATTAATAAGAGCTAAAAAATGGACAATTCTGAAACTTTGCCATTATAGTTCACATGATTTGAGTAAGAGCATGACACCAATATAATTGATCAAGTGTAATTGATAATGTGTAATTGATCTTCATCACTTGGTACTCCTTGGTGTATCTCATTTAAACACAACAGGGCTAACAATTTAAAGAGGTATAGACATATAACATGGAACAAATCATGCCAATCATGAACAATATACAATCATCATCCAGTACACAGTAATATCACCACATGTGAACTATCAAGACTTTTTATCTTGGTGGGCTTATGATCTTTATGACTTGGTACTCCTTGTTGTGTATTCTATTTAAATTGAAGAGTTATAGACATATAACATGGAATAGAATGATGCCAATGACTAATTTAACTTTGTCTAAAAACCTAATGCAACATGGCTAACTAATGTTAAAATTCAGATCAAATTTGAGTGTTAGACATATTGTATTACATGGAACATAATAATTTTGTTATGTCCTCTTCTTTGTCCATAGTTCAGGTTATCGATGGAATTTAGTGACAATATACATGTCCAAGGACGCATAGTTAGGAAGACCACAACCATTCATCTTCTCACAATTGTTCTTGCTTTCCTTGCGGTAGCCAAAGCGGTTTCTGCACAAGAAGTGAGAAGACAAATGTGTAGATGAAAAAGAGATGAAATTCCTTTCTATAAATGCATTATTCATTCCACTGACGTGGAGAGTCATGACTAAATTTGCATGAGTAGAGGAGCCTTCTTTTGTCTAGCCAATATTCTAAGGAAAAAAGGAAGCATGACAGATACGGTAAACATAATGTTAGAAGAACAACTAGTGATGTTCCTCCATACCATTGGCCACAATATGGGGAATCGTAAGATTTCCCATAACCTTTGGGCATTTAGGAGAGACAGTAAGCCGATACTTCCACAAGGTCTTGATGGCTATCTTAGAACTCCATGCAGAATATTTTATACCACCTGGTCCAAACACTCCTCCTGAAATCAGTGGGAATGACCGTTTTGATCCGTACTTCAAGGTAAATCTCGTACTGGTACAAATTTCTCACATGATTGTTCATCCTTATCATATTAGTGTTTGAGTGTACATTCAATATCGTATCATTTTCTATAGGATTATGTTGGAGAAATTGATGGAACCCATATACCATTTATTGTCGATGTCGACATACAGGATAAATATCGTGATAGAAAAGGAAACTTATCGCAAAATGTTATGGGTGTCTGCTCGTTTGATTATAAGTTTCAATACTTCCTTGCTGGTTGGGAAGGGTTTGTCACAGATAGTTGTGTTCTAGCTTCATCTCTCTCGCGATCAGATCCATTAGTAGTTCCTCCTGATACGCAAAATCACACTCTAATATAGTGAATGATATGTTAATTGTTTCACATTTTAACAATATACTTTTTAATGTAGGAAAATATTATCTGGTCGATGCTGGATATCCAAAAGTACAAGGATTTCTCACTCCTTATCGGTGTACACGTTACCCAACTAAAGGAGTTTTCAAGAGAAAACCTGATAAACACTCCAAAATAGTTGTTTAACCACAGACACTCCTCACTTAGAAATGCAATAGAGCATACATTTGGGATTTTAAAGCACCATTTTCCTATCCTGAGGCATGCGATGTCTTATCCAGTCATGACACAAGCACATATTGTTTTAGCATGTTGCATAATACACATCTTCATTACGATAGAAGATAGTGTTCCATCTGATGTAGCTATTAAAGAGGAAGATGACCGGGATGGGATAAATGTACCAATTCTTGAGACATGTGGGTTAAGTCAGCATGATAGAGATGATTGGGGAAAGTTTCGAGATGATATAGAAAGTAGGATGTGGGAAGATTACAGATCTCGAGATTAGTTGTAGTTTTATGGGATGTATCTTTGTTATGTGTCAATGTGTTTTATTTGATTACACAGATGTAAGAAGATACAATGATATACGTATTAAAAATAATTCTGATACAATGATTACAGTCATGTATGTAGATGCAGTGATATACATGATAGTTTCCATGTTCTTTTTTGTATCTTTGTCCTTGTTCTCTTGATTATTGTCTATACCTCTTGAATTTGTTTATCCCTGTTGCACTAGGAAATCATTCAAAGTTTAGAAAATTGCAATTTAAAGTTAACTCTTTAAATTTAAATGAGATGCAACAAGGAGTACCAAATGATGAAGATCATAAGCCCACAATACAACAACAAATTCGTTGAAAATTTTTAATTCTGATGATACTCCTTGTTTTTTTTCATTTAAATTTAAAGATGTTGAACTTTAAATTGAAATCCTATGATTACCTTAAATTTCAATTGTTTATACCTACTTTTTGCTTGGTATCATTCTGTTACATGTAATATGTCTATACCTCTTGAATTTGTTTAGCCCTATTGCATTAGGAAATCATTCAAAGTTTAGAAAATTGCAATTTAAAGTTAACTCTCTAAATTTAAATGGAATGCAACAAGGAGTACCAAATGATGAAGATCATAAGCCCACAATATAACAAAAGATTCGTTGAAACAAATTAATATTGATGATACTCCTTGTTATTTCCATTTAAATTTAAAGATGTTCAACTTTAAATTGCAATCCTATGATTACCTTAAATTTCAAATGTTTATACCTATTTTCTTCTTGTCATCATTCCGTTACATGTAATATGTCTATACCTCTTGAATTTGTTTAGCCCTGTTGCATTAGGAAATCATTCAAAGTTTAGAAAACTGCAATTTAAAGTTAACTCTTAAAATTTAAATGGAATGCAACAAGGAGTGCAAAATGATCAAGATCATAAGCCCATAATACAACAACAAATTCGTTGAAAAAAAATTAATTTTGATGATACTCCTTGTTCTTTTCCATTTAAATATAAAGAGGTTCAACTTTAAATTGCAATCCTATGATTACCTAAATTTCAATTGTTTATACCTGCTTTTTTCTTGGCATCATTCTGTTACATGTAATATGTCTACACCTCTTGAATTTACTTTATGAATAGGAGGTGTAGGCAATGTTGTACATAGAACTCATGATGAGCATGGATGCGAGCGTTCATGTGAGCCAAATATCTTATTCTTCGAAGAAGGTTATATGGACACGAGAAATGGAACACAAGTTTCTAGACTTGATCCATGAGCAAGTTCAGCTCGGAAGAAAAGTTGAAGGGGGCTTCAAAAAAGAAGCGTTGACTGCCAGTGAGAGGCGGTTCAATGGGGATATGATCGTCAATCTGTCAAAGAAAAATTTCAAGAACAAGCTAAAAACCTAGAAGCAAGGTTATAGGGTTATGAAAGAGTTGAGAAATACAAGTGGTTTTGCATGGAATGAGACTATTCAATGCATGGATGTTGATGAGAGGGTTTGGAAGGAGATGTTGAAGGTACCATGCTCTATCTAATCTTTGGATTTAAGTAATAATTTTTTTATTAAGTTACTAATGAAAGACAAAGAAATTAATTCATTCATTATTCCTACTTGCAGAGAAAAGAAATAAATAATGCTAAAGTGTATAAGAGGCAGCCCTTCCATTACTTCAATAAATTAGCCTTCATTGTGGGTAATGACATATATCTGAAGGTACCGCAGCTACAATGGCTCAAGAGACAGAAGAAGTCCACCCTATGGATGAGGGTCTTGATCAGGCCGATTACTTAGACAATATCGGTATCGGTACACCTCTTGAGAGTACAACTGATTTGGATGATGACATCTATCATTCCAATCAATCTAGTGCAAGCGGTAGACAAAAAAATCCTTCAACATCATCATCAGGGAGGGAAAATAGGAGGAAGGAAAGCATGGTTGGTTCCTTGGATGTCATATGTGAAACTATCAAAAAGCTACAAGAGGGCCTCATTGTGCCTCAACTTATCAAAGTTAATAAATCTGATTTGGATAATGTTTTAGATAGTGTGTATGACGCCCTAAAAGGCATCCCTAAAATGAGTCAAGGTACCATGCTGAGGGCATACGATAGTTTCTTGATTGAACCTGAAAGAGCCAAAGAGTTCTTGAGAATGAGTGAAGAGGAGAGAGTTGAGTACATTCAAATGAAATTTGGACAACTCTAGTTAATTTGGTGACAATTTATGTCCTTAAATTAAAACATTGGAAAGGTTAAACATAGTTGTTAATTGGCAAGGTTAGCCTAGCTACTTATCATATCAACGACATATAATTGATAATCAATGTTTGACATTGTTTTGTTATTACAATATTTGCATAGTGTTCTAATGCTTATATAGTTGACATATGCTGATATTACTGTCTAATGGGTGATGATTGTATATTATTCATGATTGAAATCATTTGTTCCATGTTAGATGTCTATACCTCTTTAATTTGTTAGCCCTGTTACGTTAGGAAATTTAAATGAGATACACCAAGGAGTACCAAGTGATGAATAGCAAGCAAAGTATTAGAACTATCCATTGTTTACATATGCTGATATTATTGTCAATTACACATGATCAAGGCTTATCTGTGAATCTGACTCTCAAGTGGTGATACATCTTTTGAATCAACAACATTCTAAGTTGTTAGTTGGAAGTTAGCTTTGATTGCGGACGAGATTCATAATTTGTGTACTTCTTTGGAGTCTGTTATTTTCACTCATATTCCCAGGGAATGGAATAGTGCTGCTGATTGTTTGGCGAAGTGGGCTTCTGACCATATGTGTAATTGGAACATTGTTGATAAGACTATTCTTCCGATGGGCTTGTCCCATCAATTTGATCTCTTGGTTGATCTTGATAGGGCTATTTGATTCCCTTTCTATGTTTGTTCTTGTTTCTCTTTTAGTTTGAATAAATTTTCACCCCTCCTTTATTTCTCTACACATGATCAGTTATATTGTTGTCATGATCTTACTCAAATCATGTGTTGTAATGGAAAAGTTTCAGAATTGCACCATTTCAGTTCTAAAAAACTGTTGTCATAGCTTACATGTGCTGATATTACTGTGTACTGGATGATGAGTGTATATTGTTTATGATTTGTTCTACATTATATGTCTATACATCTTTAATTTGTCTGCCCTCTTGTATTTAAATGAGATACACCAAGGAGTACCAAGTGATGAAGGTCAATTACACATGATCAATTATACTGTTGTAATGCTCTTACTCAAATCATGCGTTCTATTGACAAAGTTTCATAATTGTCCATTTTTAGTTCTTATAAATTATTGTCATAGTTTACATGTGCTGATATTATTGTGTATTGGATGATGAGTGTAAACTGTTCATGATTGGCATGATTTGTTCCATGTTATAAGTCTATACATCTTTAAATTATTAGCCATGTTGTGATTAAATGAACTGCACCAAGGGGTACCAGGTGATGAAGATCAATTACATATGATAAATTATATTGCTATAATCCTCTTACTCAAATCATGTGCTATAATGGCAAAGTTTTAGAATTGTCCATTTTTAGTTCTTATAAACTGTTGTCATAGTTTACATGTGTTGATATTGTTGTCTACTGGATGATGAGTGTATATTGTTCATGATTGTCATGATTTGTTCCATGTTATATGTCTCTACATCTTTAATTTTCCAGCCCAGTTGCATTTAAATGAGATAAACAAAGGAGTACCAAGTGATGAAGATCAATTACACACGATCAATCAATTATACTGTTGTAATTCTCTTACTCAAATCATGTGTTGTAATGACAAAGTTTTAGAATTGTCCATTTTTAGTTGTTATAAACTGTTGTCATAGTTTATATGTGCTGATATTACTGTGTACTGGATGATGAGTGTATATTGTTCATGATTGGCATAATTTGTTCCATGTTATATGTCTCTACATCTTTAATTTGTTAGCCCAGTTGCATTTAAATGAGATACACCAAGGAGTACCAAGTGATGCAGATCAATTACACATGATCAGTTATATTGTTGTCATGCTCATACTCAAATCATGTGTTGTAATGGAAAAGTTTCAAAATTGTCCATTTTTAGTTCTTATAAACTGTTTTCATAGTCTACATGTGCTGATATTACTATGTATTGGATGATGAGTGTATATTGTTCATGATTGTCATGATTTATTCCATGTTATATGTCTCTACATCTTTAATTTGTTAGCCCAGTTGCATTTAAATGAGATACACCAAGGAGTACCAAGTGATGAAGATCAATTACACATGATCAGTTATACTATTGTCATGCTCTTACTCAAATCATGTGTTGTGATGGAAAAGTTTTAGAATTGTCCATTTTAGATCTTATAAATGGTTGTCATAGTTTACATGTGCTGATATTGTACTTTGTACTAGATGATGAGTGTATATTGTTCGTGATTGTCATGATTTGTTCCATGTTATATGTCTGTATGTCTTTAATTTGTTGGCCATGTTGCATTTAAATAAGATATACCAAGGATTACTAAGTGATGAAGATCAATTACACATGATCAGTTATATTTTTGTCATGCTCTTACTCAAATCATGTGTTGTAATGGCAAAGTTTCAGAATTGTCCATTTTTAGTTCTTATAAACTGTTGTCATAGTTTACTTGTGCTGATATTACTGTGTACTAGATGATGACTGTATACTATTTGTGATTGGCATGATTTTCTCCATGTTATATGTCTATACATCTTTAATTTTTAGCCCTCCTTTATTTAAATGAGATACACCAAGGAGTACCAAGTGATGAAGATCAATTACACTCGATCAATTATACTGTTGTAATGCTCATACTCAAATCATATGTTGTAATGGCAAAGTTTTAGAATTGTCCATTTTTAGTTCTTATATACCAAGGAGTACCAAGTGATGAAGATCAATTTATTTTGATCAAATACACTTTGATCAATTGTACTCTTGTAATGCGCATACTCAAATCATGTGTTCTAATGACAAAACATTAGAATTGTCCATTTTTAGTTCTTATAAACTGTTGTCATAGTTTAAATATGGCTGCTCTGCCAAAAATCATTATCATATATGGTATTTTAGAATTTTGTTATCATATATTAAATGGAGCAGATTGCATTTTTGAAATTACTACTTTTTGCTTGGCATCATATATACATGTGTTGATGAAGAATTAAAAATGGACACTTCTGAGACTACACATATGCTGATATTAAATATAAAGAGGTTTAATTTTTTTCTCATGATACTCCTTAGTGTATTCCATTTAATTATAAAGAGGTTTAACATCACTCCAACAACTTCTTTTTTCTTGTTGTTATATATACACATGTTCCTGAAGAATTAAAAATGGACAGCTCTAAGACTACACATATGTTGATATTAAATATAAAGAGGTTTATTAATGTTTTCCGATGATACTCCTTGATGTATTCCATTTAATTATAAAGAGGTTTAACATCGCTCCAACACATGCTTTTTTCTTGCCGTCATATATACATGTTTTCCTGAAGAATTATAAATGGACAGTTCCGAGACTGCACATATGCTGATATTAAATTTGTACCGTCTGATGATTGTATAGTGTTCACAATTTCAATTATACAACCTACAGTCAATTTTTTTGATTATATTCCTTTGTGTATTCCATTTAAATATAAAGATGTTTAGCTATTGTATCATGGTTAATTTGTATATGCACAACTTGGATTCTAAAAGTATGGACAAGACTTGAGTGAGCAGGATATGGGCAGCTTGCTTGCCAAATGCGTGGCAGAATTTTGAGTTTTCCCTTGTGCTACAACGTGTTTTCATACAACCATTCAGTTTTAGGATTTTGTTCTTCCCCATCTACAAGGTCTTGGTATAGATGGTACATTGGCTTATAGTAGGAATTTCACTTATCTTCAAATGATGATGATCAATTATACACATATAATGCTCATACTCAAATCATGTGTTGTAATGGCAAAGTTTCAGAATTGTCCATTTTTAGTTCTTATAAACTATTTTCATTGTTTACATATGCTCATATTACATTGGCTTATAGTAGGAATTGCACTTATGTTCAAATTATGAAGATCAATTATACATGATCAATTACACTTGATCAATTATACAGTTATAATGCTCATACTCAAATCATGTGTTGTAACGACAAAGTTTCAGAATTGTCCATTTTTAGTTCTTATAAACTGTTGTCATTGTTTACATATGTTGATATTACATTGGCTTATAGTAAGAATTGTACTTATGTTCAAATAATGAAGATCAATTACACATGATCAATTTTACACTTGATTAGTTATAATGTTGTCATGCTCTTACTCAAATCATGTGTTGTAATGACAAAGTTTCAGAATTGTCCATTTTTTAGTTCTTATAAATTGTTGTCATAGTTTACATGTGTTGATATTATGTGTATTGGATGATGAGTGTATATTGTTCGTGATTAGCATGATTTGTTCCATGTTATATGTCTCTACATCATTATATTATTAGCCCTGTTGTGATTAAACGAGATACACCAAGGAGTACCAAGTGACGAAGATCAATTACACATGATTAATTACACTTGATCATAATATTTTTGTTGTGGGGGTGGAGCGAGCGTTACTTTTCTCCATCGTCCTTACAATTCCTCTCATTATTTCTTCTTCACTTCAAAAAATTGGGAGTGCCTGGGAAAGATGAGTCTAATCTACTATACCCTTTTCAGGCCAAGAAGGATAGTGGTTTTCGATCCACGTCTTTGATTTCCCTCGATCAAGTAATTCCCGCACCATCATCATCTTTCTCACTCTGCAACTACGAGTCTACTCTAAGAAGAGTCATCATATTTTTGCAATGCCTTCTTTGTGTTGTAATCACACTACTTTGTTGGGACCATATGCGTAGATGTGGTTAACAGAGGGCTATTTTGGATACTGAAACTTTTTTAGGATTTCATGTAGGTACGTTGGACATATTTTGGTAAACTTGTAATTTTTTTGTTGTTTATGACTTGGTTATGATTTTTTATATAAAATCAAACAAAATTAAAAATTAAACTTATTAAAAAAATTAAAAATAATACATTTTTTAAAAATAAACTTGTTTATGATTCTCTATATAAAATAAAATAAATTAATTAATAAATAAATTAATAAAAATGAAGTATTAAATTCCAAAATATTAAAATAATTAAAAATATCATAATCAAATTCCAATTCCAGTTCCAAAATGTGGAACCAAACGAAGGAAATGTATCTTCTGGCTCATATTCTGGGTCAACCAAACGGTCCAAACTATATTCCGAAAATGAATAATTGGAATATCAAATCCATGATTTGACCATTTCCAATATTTGATCAAATTCAACATTTCTTAATTCCCGCAACCAAACGGGCCTAAGCCTTTTTCTTAACATTTGTATTTCATTAAATCTAATTAAATTTTTTTTATAAATATTTTGATAAGAGGAAGGCCAATTAATTATGCCTCTAAAATCTATGTAAAGTCTCCCATTGTGGGAATGTAAAATTTAACCATCTTTCGAGGAGAATCATAAATTGTTTGATCATATGAGTTCAAGATGATTTATAGAAAAAGAGAGAATGTGAACTCTTAAAAATATCATAATAATATATTTGAAGAATGATTTTGAATGCTTACTTATATCTATTATGTAGATTTGTAAGATGCTATTAGTATTGTAACTCATCTTAAAAAAACTTATATATATTTTGAAAAAGAATATAATGTAAATATATAATATAAAATTTATAATATATTACATAAGATTATTATCATTTGTATACTAATTTACAATAATTGGTTTTTAACAATTGTAACACCCCAAAATTGGCATCTTGCAACCCTAACCAATTCTGTTGCATTTGTCATTCTTCTTAATCATCAAAGTCCTATTGTACTAGGCAATTCTGAGTTTTTGACTGACTCTACTCGACCTGAGTGTCAAATGTAGAAAATCCTAAATCAACATTAATCATACATCATATTTAATTCTTAAATATCTATTTGGCTAAACAAACCTTATGATCGAATTAATTTAAATATAAAGTCCTAGCACTTTAATTTAATTAAATTCACCCTCTTTAGCTAAGACACATGAAAAATGAATTAAATAATATTCAATTATTAAATAAATATCCTCATTTCAATAATTGAATTTAATTATTTAGATAATTGAGAAAAGCAATTATGAGGTCATATTTATTTAATTAATTGAATATTCTATCAAAAATCTTTCTTTTATTCAGAAATGGAAACTTTGAATTAATTGTGCTTTAAAGAGAAATAAAACAATTTAATTCAAATAAAATAGAATTAAATCAAAGAAAGAAAACAGTTAAAGCAGGAAGAAAACAATTTATTGTATTCTTTTGAATAAAGCTTTCTATTATAAACTGGTTTTTCTATCTGTTTTATTTCAAAGAGGAAAGTTTCTATTCTGATCATCTCAGAGTCTATAAAAGAACTCTCATTCTTCATTCAAAACCCGCTGAATTTTTGAAGAAAATATGCATTGTTAGAATACTAAATTATTGTCATAGCTTCATATAGAATAATATCATTTTTTGCAATAGAATAGCTTCAATTTCTAGAATAATTGCATTGATCATCATGTCTTAGATTATCTCATATCTCTCATTTCTTAGCATAATATTGCATTTATCATGATAAATCCTTCATTCCTAGATTGGTCCATGGTTGTGAGACTCTCATTCTAAGAGCAATTTCAAAAACCCCGTCTAGATAGAAGGCAACAGGTCGAATCATGTAGGCAGACAAGATGAATAATCTCATATTCAGTCTTGTGTGTACTTGGTGAAGAAGGACTATGTTGAAGTGTATGGTGAATTAACAAGGCCGCATTTACCACATACAACAATAATGTGAATTGGTTTTGAATTATTTGTTGTGGCTTTGTCTACATTACTCTAGTTCTATATGTTTTGGGGGTGGATTCTTAACATCTTAAGGATGTCACAAGTACTTATTAGTTATTGCCAGGGAACTATAGAAGATGCCTCTCTCTTTATCTAGTGATTAAACCATTTTGTTTTGCCTTACCATATCGAGTCTGACATGGACATTATAATAACAAATCTATAAGGGTTTTTGTTATCTTTTCAGCTCAGTCTGGGTCATCAAACCCCCTATTATTAATATGAAATGAAATATATGTTACTATTTCCTATCATATTAAATCTTGGCATGGTTGCATCATAATTTTATCTTCTGTTATGATTGAATTTCATTCGTTGTACACTTTCTTCATTTGGATTGTGTTTGTTTCATAATATTTTCAGCTGAATTGCACCGAATATATCTATAGTCTAGATTAAATTGTTGCACTCGTTGCATATTTAATGAATTTATTTCATAATAGTTTCAAAATGAACTGGGCCGAATTTGTCTGAGCCATCAAACCATATGTGAAATCTAAGATTAAATTATCTGAGTTCACTACTTATTTACTTTGTAAATGAAATTTGATTATTGCATATCTCACCTTATACCTATTTACGAGTCTTATGACCTAGGCATAGACTTTAGGCCGTAAAGCCACTCATAAAGTGCACCAACTCTTATTACATTTCAAGTGACCCATTTTAGTGCAGATCACTAATTTGCTAGCTCTATTTGTTATTTTAGAGAAAAACTTTGGTAAGGAAAAGCCACTTTACAAGTGTATCTCGAGCATTCTTAGGAGGAAATTACTAAATATTTAGACATATTTTTATTCCAATTCTTTTTTTTTATCTCGCATTGTTATTACTTGAGAGTATCAAATTGAACCTTGGCTTGTGATTGATATGTTTCTATTGAACTACATTAATAACCTTTTGTAAAGAACTTGCCTCTATGAGAGTGTCATATTATGTCAAACTTTGTGGTTTCCGTTGTTTATCATGGTTTTGTTTGAGTGATTCCATTTTTTTGTTTGACATGGCTTTGGGAAACATACATGGGTACTTTTTGTAAATAGAAAAATTGTTCATGCCCCTTATCTATGCTTCTACGCTTGGTATCCATCTAATATGCAGTTGCAAATGCACCTAAAAAATTTCCTCTATTCTTTCTGCTTTGATGGATGTCAATATCTTGTTCTAGAGCTCCTATTTTGCATAGGCAAGTAGTACACCAAGAGAATCAAAATAGAAATTTTTGTTGTGCCTCCTATACTGACCTCAATTTCAAGCTTCCCCAAGCCCCTATATGGTGTAGGAGCACCCCATGAAGCCCAAAGAGATCCATGAAGGCTATATTTTGGTTTTTATTTTTCTTGTGTTGTAATAAGGTCCCTTGGACCATTTCATTTCATTTTGTAAGGTCTTAAGACCAAATTGTAACGCTATAAGTCACTAGGTCCTAAATAGATGGGTCATGGTCAGAATTGTCAAACTTGGTCAAAGACCCAACTAGAGTAGGAAAATTAAATTTGATGTTTAATCATGTTGAGGGTTGTGTTTTGCCAATAATTAATGTAATTTGGCAAGTAGGAGATAGAAATGTATAAATTATTGTAAAAGTTGTCAAAATGGTGCAATAGAACTTTTGAGCAAATTTGCTCATAACGACTATAGAAGTTCAAAAAGTGGTTACAAATGGTTCCAACTACCTTGAAACATTGTTAAATGTCTCATAGGGGGTTGAGGCATTGAGATTGATGAAGTTTTGAATAAAATTGATTGAACTGTTCTAAGATTATCATGGTTTCCATTCTTTTCCTGCAATTGTACGAGTGTACATACATATTGAAGAGTCAAATCATTGCATATCTCTATGTAGAGTAGGGAATCACCTTTCCATTGCACCTGGTTTGAAGTGATTTGGAGAAGAATTGAGTAAGTTAGAGACTTTTTGTAACGACTGGTTTGAAACCCTCCATACCCTAGGGTTTGAAGCCCATTCATGGAAAACTGACATTCCACCAGTCAAATTGGCCAAAATTTAAGGGAATTTTAGGTTGTCACATTTATTCTAAGATGAAAAAAGAATCAAAGCAGTCCTACCAATCTGCAATTTTTAATATGATTCCCTAGGCTTGACATGGTTATGTGACAAGCCAGGAAAAAAGAGAAATATGTTGCAGAGATACAAATTTGGGATTTGGGTGTAAACCAATGGTGGATCTGTTGTTCCTATGACTATATAGAGGTGTCCCAATTGGTGGTTGAAAGAGAAAGTTACACTACTGGTGAATAGTTCCTTTGTAACTCAAGCATATTATCCCTATTATGTCTATTTAAATAGTAGGTGGTTGACCTGGTCGAAGTCAAAATCCAAATCAGATTTTGAAGTATATTGTGTAGACCAGAAAAGGGTATGCAAAAGTGCAATTTTTTTTTTGTGTTTCATTCAAGAGTTTGGAGAGTTAATACCAAAAAGGCCAATTAGGAGGGCTAGTAGCTAGGTCTCCTATAAGGCTAAATACCCCAAATGTTGTTATGGGTTTTCTTTATTAAAGAATATAGGGTTTTTATTGGTCAATATGATTATGAAAGGAACCTACAACATCCAAATCCCTCTCTGCAATGTGCAGATAAAATAATCCTTGGATGCTAGGGTTCGATGCAAGGAAAGCCTTGAAAAGGGAAAGAATTTTGATGTGAGGAGTTGTATCTCAAGAAGGAGTAGGATTTGTCAAGGTTGATGGTGGATGTAGAGCGGATTGTCTAATCCAAAACCTTGTGAGTGTGTGCCTTTAGGCGAGACAAAGGGGTTGTAACATCCAAGAGTGGAATTGATTAGGAGTTTGCTAACATAATTGAAGGGTTTTTCCTTGCATTGTGAGAACATCTGCATCACTATTTTTATCTTAATTTTATTACTCTCGCATCATTTACACGTTGTGATTGGTGAGGAAAATAGGCTACACCAAATAAAACCTCTGTAGAGCTCCCAAATTGATCATGCCACTCAAATTATTTAAATTTTTAATAGAAATTTTAATTTGTTATTTGGTTAATAGAAATTTCATTTTATGATTTGACATTATTGGAGGCTCAGGTACTGCACAAAGTAAAGCCCATTTGAACTGTCAAATTGATTTCTCAATGTCAAATCTGTTCATGTTAAGTGATATTGTTCTCTTCCACTAACAGATATTGTTCTTTTCTATTATTGAAATTCATTTTATGGGTACCACACAAAGTAAAGCCCATTTTAACTCTCAAATTGATTTCTCAATGTCAACTATGTTCATGTTAACTGATATTGTTCTTTTTACCTACAGAGACTTATAGAGAATTAATACAAACACATTTAAACAAAAACAAACCGGTCCTTGCACTCTTTGGCAGGAACTTGGCTGCCTTGCACCTCTTGTTTCTTTTGATTTTCTTCATCTCATTTTTTTTGTTCTCTCAATTTATATGAAATTTAGATCAGTTGACTAAACCCAAAGGTACAAAGAAAGAGTCGATCCAACTATCCAACTTATATATATATATATAGTTTTGGTTATCTAGCATAGAAACATAAAAGTATAAAGATGATTGTTCCCCGTAATAGTCTCCACAAATGACATTCTTATTTGTCAGATTCATTTTTAGAAAGGATCAAATTTCTTACTTTGCCTTAAATTAAGGTGCCTATTCAAGCTGACTATTTGGAGAAGCTACTGAAACATATTTTTTCCTCAAATTCTTTGTGAGGAAGTTACAGAAGCATTTTTTTCTAAATTAACCATAAAACCAAAGTATTTGTAATGGATATTGCCACAAAAGCCCCTTCTTGAATGAGCTACTAACTGCATTTCCTTCGAAAGTTTCTAAAGCCTTCCGTGAAAGTTTCTAAAGCCTTATGAATAAATCCATTTTTTGCAAATCGTGCCATCATTATAATCCATGAGAGATCACATTTATTCGAACCATTCTATCAAAAATTTCACAAATCTTTTCTATACTTTCACAATGTGCATACATGTCTACCATAGCAATTTCAACTATTATATCCTCAAAAATCTCCCTTCTATTATGTTTTGATGGATCTCCATTTTGGCAAAGGCAAGTAGGATCCAGTTAAAGGCTTCTTTTCCATTTCATGGCATGTAAACATTATTTAGAACTTATTGGTGTCTTTTGTTATATGCAACTTTGTGTCGTTTACTCTAGTTCTTCAATGTGTTCATGGTGTGTATTGTCAACTCAGTAAGACCAAATACAAGAGTAAATCTATTCTTAAAATTGAGTTTGAAAGTGGAAACAATTCTTGAAGGGAGTAGGCTTGGAAAATTTGTGGTCATGTAGCCAATTAAAAATCAATTCATAAAGAGGAGCTTTTAAAAAATATTTAAGTATCTTCTTCATATGAATTTCTTTTTAATTGACTATATAGACGTTTTTGCTTAAAAATAAATCATTTATCATTGATGTTTCCTTAAATGATGAATCACTCCACGCACAGTTTCATTGGATGTAAATATGAAATCAAAACATAGTCCAACACATTCAACATCTTTACAGTGTAATTATATTTCATACCCATCTAAGAGTTTTATGAAGCACCAATTTAGCAAAGCATAACTATTGATTTGTTGTTGTAACGTTTGCAGACCTTTTGAGAAAGACACATAAATAAATAAAAGTTAAATACTAGAAATTCAAGATCTTCTATTGTGGATGCATGACTACATATTGTAATTTTTATGACTTCATCTTGTAAATATCCATGAAAATATGTATTTCTCTTGGTTTTCTTCATCTCCACAAATATTATTCTTATTGCCATATTCATTTTTAGATAGGATCAAATGTCTTACTTTGTCTTGATCAAGGTGCCTATTTAAGGTGACTATTTGGAGAAGTTACTGAAACATTTTTTTCCTCAAATTCCTTGTAGATAAGTTATAGAAACATTTTTTCTCAATTAACTATAAAACCAAACTATTTGTATTGGCAATTGCCATAGAGGCCCCTACCTGAATGAGCTACATATGCTTGAAAGTTTCTAAATCCTTCTGAATAAATCCATTTTGTACAAATTGTGCAATCATTATAATCCATGAGAGATCACATTTATTCAAGCCATTCTATCAAAAAAATTCACAAATCTTGTCCATACTTTCACAATGTGCATACATGTCTACCTTAGCAGTTTCAACTACCATGTATGACAGAAATCTCCCTTGTATTATTGTTGGTATAATAACTATGTGTAGGTGAGCATTTATTATGCATCCTAAAATTGTCTTGAAGTAACATTATTCTAGAAGACTCTAGAATTCTTCTTATCTCCCTTCATCTTTTCCTTTCTGAATAAATAAAGAACACTCTAGAGGTTTGTAGAAAATCTATAAATAATGCAGCCTCCCTTACTGGTCTATGTGTAGAAAAATAACAGTAAAGTGTTGCATATTTATGTTCTGTAAATTTGAAGAGAATCTACTTTTTTTTATTTATGCATATAATATATTTAAAGTGTTTCTTTTTACCTTGATTTTACTGTTATTTTCATTGTTCATTATGCTATCAGAGCATGCTTGGATCTTGGGCATTGATGTGGGGATTTTGTAGTGTGAGAATTGTGATTTGTTGTAGGCTGCAATTTGGTTGAGCAACACGAAAAAAAATTTGTGGCAAGTGAACAATACTGCAGCAAAGGAAATAATTTCTATACAAAAATTAGTGAGAAATTTTCAATCTTAATCTGGGTACTGAATATTTTAAAATTTATTTCATTCTCATCCAAAAAGGAGGGAATTTGACATAATAGATTCTCTTGGTATTACTTTTCCCACGATAAAATTAAATGGGAAAATTTATTAGGATTGGGTATCTCATATAGAATTATTTTAACCCTTCAAATTTTCTATTAGGTTGTTATTGACATTGAACAAAGACCAGCAAATCCTAGAAAAGATTAAGAAAATTGAGATAAAAGGGATAAAAAGGAAGCAACACTTATCAAGCTTACACTTTCAAAATAAGTTTTTCCAGAAGCTTTCAATGAAAGAAGTGGAGTCAAAGTATGGATATTTTGAAAAATCTATACCAAAATTCAGGTGATTATGAATCTTGTCTCTCACCACAAAATTCTATAATATGTAATTATCAAGCTCACAAGAGCTAGTCCCACATCTAAGTAAATTAAAAGAAACTAAAAATGATCTTGCTTCTCTTGGAAAGGATATATATGATAAAAAAATTTGTGCAAATAATATTACAAAATCTTTGAGAATCCTATCAATCATTCATAAGAGGACTAGATACTGCACATAAATTAAAAATATTAAATATGAAGAGTTATGTGCTAAATTAGTGAAAGAAGAAAAGTGTCAAATTAAGGAACAATAAAGATTTAGTGATGAATCTCAAGAATTCATAATGAAAGGAAAACAATGTTATAAAAAGTCACAAGATAATCAATCCAAAGAAAGAAATTGAAATAATATAAAAATAAAAGTATAGATTATGATAGAAGTAAATGGAAATGTAATTATTTTGGCAAGATGAGTCACGAAGCAAAAGAATGTTACAAGAGAAATAGAGATATAGAAAAGAAGACAAACAAATTTACAAAATCTTTTGATTTTAAACAAATTGCTTTTTGTGTTGCACTTAAAGAAAATAATTCTTTTAAGTATGTTTGGCTTATTGATTCTGGAGCTACACAACACATGTCTCATAATAAGGAACAATTTGAATCAATAAGTGAAAGTAGTACAAAGAAAATATATTTGGTAAATAATAGTGCTTTAGAAGTTAAAGGGGCTGGAAATGTCAAAGTTGATAACAGTGTGTTAAAAAATGTGAAGTTAGTCCCTAAATTGAAAACAAATATACTTTTTGTATCTCAAATTGCAAATCAATGGTATAAAATAAAGTTCTACAATGACAAATGTTTAATCACAGACGTGAATGATAATTATAGAGTGATTGCAAAATTGGTAAAATGGAGAATGGATTACATAAATTTCAAGAATTTACTTATAACAACAGAGATGAGAATTTGTGTCCTATATCCAAATATGATGACATGAGTAGGCTATGACATGAACGTATAGGACATATCAACTATCAAAGTCTCAAGATTGTGGAAAAATTACATATGATGCACGGGCTTCCAAGAAACTCGCTAAGTCATAAAGTATGTAAAGGATGTGCAATGGGAAAGAAACATGTGGAAAGTTCCCCATAAGGAAAATCATGGAGGGCAAGAACTCCTCTACATTTGGTTCATAATGATATAAAGGGTCCTTTTAAAACACCTTCACTTGGAGAATCAAAGTATGTTCTCACCTTTATAGATGACTATACTAGAGGAATTTGGGTATATTTTTTACAAAAGAAGGATGAAGTCTTTCATAAGTTTAAATAGTTTAAATCTTTGACTAAAAAACAAAGTGCAACATGTCTAAAGATAATAATAACATATAAAGGGACTGAGTATATGAATAAAGTCTTCTTAGAATTGTAGGATTTCACAAATGTGCAAATCCATAGAAAGCCAAGATCACCTGCAAGCAAAATACCAGAAGCTGGAGTGAAACCTGTGAGAGAGAGAGAGCTAGGGTTTTGAGAATCTCAGCGGAGTGAGAGCAAAAATGTATTTCTCAAAAGAATGAAACAATAATTACAAAAAGTGGCTTAT
>MU223815.1:84932-100424 GCA_018584345.1 Thuja plicata | reverse complement strand
TTCACAAATGTGCAAATCCACAGAAAGCCAAGATCACCTGCAAGCAAAATACCAGAAGCTGGAGTGAAACCTGTGAGAGAGAGAGAGCTAGGGTTTTGAGAATCTCAGCGGAGTGAGAGAAAAAATGAATTTCTCAAAAGAATGAAACAATAATTACAAAAAGCGGCTTATAAGGTGAGAAACCCTAAAGCCGGAGAAAGCTAGGTTTGTGCATTTAATAATTAATAAACATATTAATTATTATGCACCTAAATGACAAGCTTAAGTGAAAAAGAATAATAGCGACCTTTAATAATTAAATCAGATAGACTTAATTATAAAGGTAAATGGACTATTACTCTAACAAGAATTTTGTAAAGAGTGTGACATAAATAAAGAATCAATTGTTTCTTATTCAACCCAAACAAATGGGGTTGTTGAAAGAAAAAATAGAACTATAATAGAAAAGGCTAGATGTATGCTTCACTCTAAAAATATAGAAGTTAAATTCTAGGCTGAAGTAGTTCATACTATTGTATATATCTTGAATAGAACACCTACTAAGGCAGTTTTGAACATAACACCAAAAAAGGCATGGAGTGGAAGAAAGCCTATAATATCTCACTTAGAGCCTTTGGTTGTAATGCATATGCCCACATTCCTGATGAGAGAAGGAACAAACTTGAAAGGAAAAGTGAGAAGTGCATAATGGTCAAGTATAGTGAAGAGTCAAAAGGATATAGGTTATATACAATCCTAAAATAAATGAAATTCATATCAAAAGGAATGTATGGTTTGATGAAGATATTGAAAGTAATCATACTCCTACATTATCTTACTTTCCAATCTTAATTGAAGAAGAAAACTCCACTTCTACTAATAATCAAAATCAAGGTGTTCAATCGTCTGCACGAGGAGAAGGAACACAAGTTGAAGAATCAAGTGAAAGTGATGACGAAAATACACAAAAAACTAGAAGCATTCAAGACATTTACCCAGAAGGTTCTAGAAATATGTTTGCTAACTATGCTCTTATGACTAAGGTGATGCAGGTTGACACTCCAAACACATATGAAGAAGCAAAAGGAAAAGATGAATGGGAAGCAACTATGCAAGATAAATACAACTCTTTGATGAAAAATTGAACGTGGGAATTAACGACACTTCCAAAAGGAAAAAAATGTGGTCGTTTGCAAGTGGACCTATAGAACAAAGTTCACATCAAATGGAGCTATTGAAAAACACAAAGCAAGGTTAGTGGCTAAAGGTTCCTCCCAAACAGAAGGTATAGACTATACTTAAACCTTTCCTCCAATTGCTAAAATGACTTCCATTCGTACAATAGTTTCTTTAGCTACAAAGTTTGGTTGGAATTTTTTGCAAATCGATGTAAAAAGTACATTTATACATGGTGATCTAAAGGAAGAAATTTATATGCAAAAACCACCAAAATTTGTTAAAGTTGGTGAAGAAAATTTGGTGTATAGATAAAGAAAATCATTATATGGCATTAAGCAAGCACCAAGGGCATGGTACTCCAAAATAAATGAATACTTCATAGATGCAAGATTCAAAATAAGTAAAGTTGATCTAAATGTGTATGTAAAAAATTAGTGATGATAAAGTTGTTATTATTGTATTATATGTGGATGACTTGATTATTACAGGAGATCACATATATAATATTGAAGTAACCAAGGATCAACTCAAACAAGCTTTCGAAATAACTGATCTAGGGTTGATGAACTACTTTTTCGGTATGCAAGTATGTCAAGGAGAAGGAAGGATCATGCTTTCTCAAACTAAATATGCTCTTGGTGGGTATTGAAAAAAATTAATATGCGTGATTGTAAACCATCTAATACACCATGTGAAATGAGATTAAAATTAAGTGTTGTCTCTACTTAAAAGAAGGTGGATGGAAAATTGTATAGACAATTTGTAGGGAGTCTTATTTATCTTACTATAACTAGACCAGATATTGCATATGCAATTGGTATTGTATCTAGGTATATGGTAGATCCACGCATTGAACATTGGAAAACAACCAAAAGAATATTAAAATATATTAAGGGTACTTATCAGCTTGACATTGAATACAAGTATAGAGGAGAGCCTACTCTAGTTGGATATACAGATTCTGATTATGCAGGTGATATTGAAGATAGAAAATCAACTTCGAAATACATATTTCATCTTGGATTAGGACTAATTTCTTGGAGCAGCAAGAAGCAATCAACAATGCCACTTTCATCTACATAGGCGAAATATATTGGTTCATCAAAGGCATCTCAAGAAGCATTGCGGCTTAGAAGACTACTTCAAGACACACACCATCCACAAGATTCTCCTACTATAATAGTTTGTGATAATCAAAGCACTATTAAGTTACCAAAAAATCCTATATATCATGCCAAGTCTAAGCATACAAAAGTGCATCATTATTTCGTTCAAGATCTAATAGAAAGTCAACAGGTAGAGTTGCAATTTCATGGAATAGAAAATCAAATTAGTGACATATTTTAGAAAAAAACATTGTCTATTATCCAATTTGTCAAACTTAGATACTTGCTATAGCTCAAGACAATTCCTATTCTCTCCAAATAAATATTATGAAAGGGTGTTGGTATAATGTTTGTACTATTGTATCTACAATAGAATAGTGTGTAGGTGAACATTTATTATACATTCCAAAATTCTCTTGAAATAACATTATTGTAGAAGCCTCCAGAATTTTCCTTATCTCCCTTGAGGAAGTTTATAAATAATGCAGCCTTCCTTACTGGTATGTGTGTAGAAAAATAAAAGTAAAGTGTTATGTAAATCTGAAGAGAAGTTGCTCTTTTTTTTTGTGCAATATATAATATACAATATATTTAAAAGTGTTTGTTTTTACTCTATTTCTATTGTTATTTTCATTGTTTATTAATTATGTTTTGATGAATCTCCATACCCTGTTCTAAGGGGCAAGGAGGATCCTCTTAAAGGCTTCTTTTCTATTTCATTGCATGTAAACATATTACAATGTCATGCATCAAAACAACACGCACCCCACCTTCTCCTACTTCTGATAGTATTTATCTAAAAGAAACTTATACAATTTTTAAAAATATTTAATAAACATATAATATAAAATTTACAATATATTACAAATATTACATCTTTATTATCTGTATACAAATTTGTACAGTTAACTTATTTACTAATAATGTGAATTGAATTTGAATTATTATTTTTATCTTTATCTGCACTACTCTAATTTCAAATGTTTTGAAGTAGATTCTTAATATTATAAGAATACATCAATTTGTTTGTGCTGATTTGAAATTGTTCAAAGATTTTCTATTTTTTTCTATAACGTAATGATGAAATGAAACATGGGAAGGAGTTTGATATTAAAAAAAAGAGCTCATATCACACATAGATTAATGGTATTGTAGATGCTCCACCATAAAAAAATATATGAAAATAATGAAATGAAACATGAGAAGGAGTCTGATATACTTCTATATAAAAAAAATTGGAACTCATATCAAACATAATTAAAAAAAATACTGAGCTATAGAGCTCTCCCGTTGCATATTTCCGTTTTTTAAAAAGGGAATTGATAAACATGTCAAGAATGGGATTCGAACCCATGCCCTTTCGGACCAGTACCTGAAACTGGCGCCTTAGACCAACTCGGCCATCTTGACCTTTGCTTAATGAGTGGGATTGCTCGAAAATGATCATTTTATTATTGAGCGGAAAACAAACTTACATAGAACAGTAAAATTTATCGTTTCTACAGAAGAAGTCTTCACTTATATCGAGCAGTAAATATATTACCAGGAGGCAAAAGATATTTGTTTTGAACAGAAGAAGAATTCTCTTATAGAAAGGAAATAGAAACTGATTAAACACAAGAATTGTATACGTGCAGTGAGCTTTAATCTTGCACCCCGAAGGTCCCCGGTTCGAACCAGGGCAACATCATTGCCTAAAATGTTCCAACCGTCTATTAATTCTTTCACTTAATTCTAGTTTTTTTTTCATAAGACCATGCAAAACACAAGGAAATCCCAAGCCGATTTTTATACAAATGACTGGGCAAGCAGTAAAATATAATTCAGATCAAATAAAAACAAAGTAATCACAAAAGGGAATGGTGTGGAAGGCTCTTACAGATCACCTTGACTCTATGGCCCAATGGATAAGGCGCTGGTCTACGAAACCAGAGATTCTGGGTTCGATCCCCAGTAGAGTCGGTATATGTGGAGCTGTCTTCCATGTACTAAATCTTTCAACTTTTTATTTCTATTCTCAATTGGCATTATTATGAGATTTTATTGACTCTATAGGAGATCTCGTTAACTTCGTATCCATATTTCTATTTACGTTTTTGTTTCGTTTCACTTGCAAATTAGATTGGATTCTTTCTCAAGTTTCTATGTTGATTGATTGGAGATTGTTCTTTCAATCTTCTTCAGGCTTCTCACTTACATTTGTATTTCATTAATTAAATATCTATTTATAAAGTTTTGATTTTGGCCTTAAGAAATGAGACTTAATTTATCATTAAGTTCTTGATTGCAAATTGTAATTGTGAAATCTGACAATAACATGGGAAGGAGTTAGGACAAAGCTAATATATCTTTATTATACAAAATTAAACTTAAAAAGGAACTATTGTGCTACATTCAGAAAATGTATTATCATAATAAACATATAAGTGATATTATGTTTGTTTGGAAAAGAAACATAGAAGTGTAAAGATGATTTTTTTAGAAGGAAGAAGAGGAAGGCCGATTCATTAAGCCTCTGAAATCAATGCAAAGTCTCCCATTGTGGGAATGTAAATTTAACCGTTGAAGAGAATTATAAATTGATTGATCATATGAGTCTAGGATGATCTATCGAAAATGAGAGAATGTGACTCTTAAAAATATCATAATAATATATTTATTATTTAATGAATGATTTTGAATGGTTACTTAATCTATTATGTAAATTTTTAAGATGCTATTAGTATACTAGCACTTGCATCTAACAGAGGAGGTGCAATGGTTATATACCTTGTTCTTTGCATTCTGCATCCTCTTTTTCTCCATCTATTTGTACTTCTTCTTCTTCTTCCCCCTCTTCCTCCTTTTCTCCTTATCCTCCTCAGACTCCATTGCTTGTCAATCTAAAAACATGTTAAGTAAAAGATTAAAATTTGTGGCGATAATATGCAATTATTATGCCAAGTTAATTTCAGAGTGCTAAAGCATTCCAACTCATTGAAGCAAAATGCAGCACTTTCGAAAAGTAGCTCTCATCCTAGACATAGAGAGAGAGGGTATCTACAACAGTCAATCCATGTCACAGATTTGTGAAGTTAAACAAAAACAAAGGCTTCACAGGGCAGCACACATACAATTTCACACCAAAGACTGTCTCATATCATGATAAAACAATGGCAATTGTAAAATAACAAAAGTTGAAAAGCTTACAAAAGTAGTTTATGCTCTACTATTTAACTTTGAAAACAAGCAATGGAGCTGCAACATTGCATCATTAAATAGAATGGGGAATATCATATGCTTCACAGAACAAGAATCCAATTTAAAAGGAATTACAATTATGGCTTGTTTTACAGGAACAGAGAGCACGTCCCACAGTAAACAAACCTTAACATTCCCCAAGATATCTGGAATTCTTTAATAGTCCTCACAATTTACAAAAGAGAAGAATATCAGAGAGGTATAATACCTTCTTTTACAGCAAAACCCAACATAAGCACAATCAGGCCAAGTCATATACATTTAGTTGAGGTCATGACAATCTAATTGTAGGCAGAGAACGTAATGGCCGCACCCACCAGTACCACGCCAATCATCGATAGAGGCAGTGTTCACGCAAGCAGGTCGGTGTCCCATTTGCCGTGAAGACATTCCGACGGAATTTCCCGATGTTTTAGTTAAACTTACTCTTAGATAGGTGTGTGTTTTTACTATGATTGTTATTACGGTGAGCTCCTCGGGGGGTAAGTTAGGTTCCCAAAGGAGTGCTTTCAAGGGCATAAGTCCGCAGTTCATTATGTAAAAATGAAAACTTTGCTTAAAATGTCCAACACCATAGCAAGTGCATGTTAGCTTGGGATGACAATCTACAAGTCCACTTGGGTGTGTACAGTTCAATATCCAACTGATTCACTTAAATTCACTATGCATAATGTATAAGCTTCAACGAAATGAAGGGTTTCCAATTGAGATATCCCAATCGTAAATACAGAGTTGAAAGTATAATTTGTTATAAAAATTGGCAGAGCAGGTGAGAGACAATAAACTCATGTGGTAGTTACGGTTAGAACTTTCTATCTTCAGCAACTTGCCTTGTCCAGCATAAATGTTCAAGATTATAATAATCAAGAAAAATATTCAAATGGCAAATTATATGTACAAGGATGTTAGGCCATTTATATTCCAAGGTTAGCTTAAAAAAACCTCATATCAGAAATCATGCAGCTGAAATAAGCAAAGTTAGCTTAAATAAAATTGTATATAGAAACTGTAGAAATTGATAAATTCAAGCTGTAATTTATGGATTTTAATAATCAAGAAGTGTATTATGGAAATTGTAGAAATGGATGAATTTAAGCTGTAATTCATGGAACTTAATAATTAAGAAAATGAATTAGAAGGCAAATTATATGTAAAAGGATATTGAGGCAATTTATAAACTCAAATAAAACTTCACATCAGGAATCATCCTGCTGAAATAGGCAAAGCTAGCCTAAGTAAATCTGTATCTGGAAATCGTAGAAATTGATAGATTCAAGCTGTAATTCATGGAATTCAATACTAAAAAAATGTGATTTGATAGCCATTTTTTTGTTATTTCATCTTAAAGATAGATTGCGGAGCAGTTGAAGCAAGAGTGTTACCTAGATTAGGTTCTTCATTGAATTCTAAAATATCAAACATTTTATCTTCTATAACGTTACTGTGAGATTATGTGAAGCTACTCTCTTCACTATTATCTGAATAAATCCAGGCTCAAAATGTAATTGATTATAACTGTAAATATTTTTAAATATTTGAGATCTATACCAGAATATTTTCCAGGGTTTGTAGGTGATTTTCCCTCGATATTAGTGGTCTTAAAACATTGATCAGGTTTATTGCGCACAATAGCTCTGAAGGCAAGCAGAGATGACATTTGTTTGTCCAGCTCAGACGCTTCCTTGACAAGCTCTTCAACTCTGCTACGATAAAATGAATTCACTATGTTGAGCACCTCGTCTAATCTCTTGAAGAAAATCACACCAAATTCACCCCCTTCCTCCGCAGCCATTAGAAACATCGTTTCATACGAATCCTTTCCGTCCGGTTTATTACTTTTCACCTGCAAATAAACAAATAAAATCTTTGGATAAGAAATTCAGGAGTTCCTAAATTAAAGATAATGTACTGAAAACATCTTACCAGTATGATTTCTTCTTCCTTGTTAGGGGAATGAATATAGCCGCTATCTCGTCTCATGAGACCGTACTCCATAGCCCTCCTGCAGACAATGCCCGGATGTGCCCTAAGAAAGCCGCTCTTGCACAAAATGACTAACTCTCTGTAGCATATAGTTCTCATGCATTTAACATTTCCATGCAGAAGAGAATGCCAAATAAATATGTAGAAGACTCGTTATCTTTTAACAGCAGCCTTGGGCAGACGTAAATTTTTCAGAGACTGTATTACTCTGCTACTAGTGAACTATCCTAACTGTGATAAGTGGAATGTTTCTAGAAGGTTTAAACTTTGAACGTAAATTTCCTTTGTGTAATGTTATATTCTGGTTTTGAAAGTACAGATTATATTCTGACTTTGATTTTGGCTTCTTAATTCTGGTTTATTTTATGCATGTCAAATAGTATAACCATTCTTATAGTTGCTGGTACACTATTGGTGCCATATATTCTTGGCTCGTTTCAACATTAAGAATATGAAAGGATCATTTTTGGGAGAAAGAAAATGTTGTCATTTTAATATTTATGTGATTTTTCATTACATTTGTTTCTTAACCCTTTTACTTAATTTAGAAGACCAAGCAAATCCGAAGCCAGATTGCTTACATATGACTGCGCAAGGAGTAAAATATAATTGAGATGCGGTTGGGTAGCGAGGTGGGAGAGATCACGGGGTCGAGTCCCAGGAAAGCCATTTGCAATGGATAGGTGGAGCGCAGGAACTGCAAAGAAATAAACCAGATAGTTGCTTTCGTGAGCCACGACTCCAGAACGGACACACTCAACACAAGCTGAGTTTGATTGCTGAATTTATGAGGAATCTTATTGGATTTTAATTGCTGCGAGAGATTAGAAACTTCTCTGTGCGTTACAAATTAAAAAGGGTAAACATAAATGTGAATCACATGCACTCAATTCCAAAAGCGTGTTGACTCTATGGCCCAATGGATAAGGCGCTGGTCTACGAAACCAGAGATTCTGGGTTCGATCCCCAGTAGAGTCGTGAAGTTTTTTGGAAAAAGCAATGCTACAGTCACCTCTCAGTTTTCTTCCTACACTCTATTTTTGGATTAACGGTTGGAGTTCAGTCTATTGCAGCATCAACGTCCAGCTATTCAACTAACAAAACTGATTATTACAGATATGAGTTTAGTGTGGACACACTTTTGTGTTTGAGTTTTGACTTTTCAAGATTATGTGTTTTTTTGGTTTTTGGTTTTCGGTTTTTGTCATTTCACCACGCTCTCGCTCTCTGTCTTCTATATGTCTGCATCGTATCTCTTCCTAATTTTTGTTTATATTTCACTTGCAAATTAGGTTGAACTCTTCCTAATTCTTGTTTATATTTCTACATTGATTGATTGGACCATTTTCTTTTAACTTCTCTCTTAGCTTTAGATCTAATTAAATCTTATTTTATAAAGGATTTGATTTTGATTTTAAGAAACTTTTATGATTTCATCTATGTTCCATAGCATTTCGGGTGTGAGGATGGCGGATGACGGGACGTTTCTTAAAGAGCTAAAAATAGCGGAAGACAGGGACTGCAATATGCAAGTCATATATATATATATATATGAATTTTTTAATGTATATTAAATAGATAGACAGGTGGAAAGATAGAGAGAGAAAGATATGTCAATAATTGATAACAACATGACAATATGCAAATAAATCACGGATTCACGAGTTACAACAATAGTATAACAACATAAATGATAATAGCAGCAGTATAAATCAATATAACATTATAACAATAGTCTCAAACATCAAAACCATAGTCTATCAATATAAATATCCAAATCAAAATGTCTCAAACATGTATCAAGAAGTCTCAAAAGTCAAAATATAACAAGCCATAGGCACAACCTATGAAACTAAGCCTCATACTAGCTATCAATATCCAAAGACTCAGAATCACCTGAGTCACTATCTCCCTCTAATGGAAGTGGATCATCCAATAATAGCCCAATTAGTGTTGTTACACCTCGTCCTCATCAATCTACCTAACACCTTCAAGATTAGCATCCCATCATGTTGCTCGTGTTTGTTGATACTTTGCAATATGTTGATCCTAAAGTTGGAAAACATAATGAACTGCAACAAGATTTTCAGGTTGTTTTGAAGTAAGTCTATTTCTCTTAATATTGTAGATGAAGTCATAGATGGCCCAATTTCTCTTTGTAGCAGATGACCTAGCAATCTGTGAGAGCAATCGAATGACCAAATTTTTTCTCATGCTAAACTTCAATTGAATTTTATCATTTGCGGAGATGAATTTGAACCTTGTGGCCCCCCCACATTGCCGCTTTGGCAAAAAGATTTTTAAAAAAAAAAATCTTTTATTTTTATTTTTAAATATCATAAATCGTTTGAATGTGTAGGCACACTTTTTCGTTTCAGAGATGGATATGAGATGTTTTGGGTGTCCCCTAGGCATTTTAGGGATGGCTAGCCGTCCCTAAATGTTAGGGGATGTTTCCTCCCATTTGTTGCAATACTTTTGCAATCAAGGACAGTTGGGGGACGTTTCCTTTTCATCCCACTATTCGGGGACAGGGACAAATCCCCTTGGACAACATGTCCCTATGTGACATAGGTTTTCATTGAATTGACGTTTGAAGATAGTTTTAAAGGTTATATATAAGATTATTATTAAGATATATGTTTCTCAATTTAATTATATGTAGACTATTTTATGTGTTTCATGCATCAATATAGATAAATCTATAAGATGCTCATTAAATTAGAATATATTTGTGTCCCCTATTTAAATAACTAATATTGTAGTTTAGTCACCACTTAAACATAATTGTAGGCATTAACAATAATTGATGGCAATTATAGAATATTGATGAGATTGAGATAATTTATATGTTTGATGGATGCTCATGATATAATTAGAACAAGGCTGCCCTAGAAAATCAATGCAATTGTATTTTCAGTATGCCTTGGTTAGTTTTCTCCTATTAGTTTTCTCCTATTAGAAGATTCCCTTTGAACTAATTAATGTTGAAATGACTTTCCAAAGATCAAATGAACCTTACTTTTTAGAAAACTGAAAACTCAAATTACTATCATGTATTATAATGACTTAACTATTTCCTTGAAAAGAAATGTTGATCGCTTGAGCCATCTAGACATATATTTTACAAGATCTCCCTAAATAGCAAGAGGTTGGTCTTTTCAGTGAAAAGGGTTAAACTCACATGTCACATTGTTTTGAAAGAACATACAAGTATTCATTCTAAGTTTGGCATTATCCGAAAGAAGGAGTATTATTTGGTTAAATCTCCATAGCTTATAGAGCTGCCTCATGCTTTCTTGCGGTGCTATTTTCTAGTCGTTCACAAGCACTTGTTTTTTTCCAGCTACATTTCTTATTTCACTTGTCTTAGATTTTGTATCTACACGCAGCTCTAACTTTTATATGCCATCAGCTGTATGTGACTCAATTATTGCAACATTTTGCTGCCGAGTTTTCTCAACTATATGTAATTTTGTTTCAATTTAAATTTAAACTATTTATTCTTTAAAAAAAAAAAGATGAAAACCACTCCTCAAATCTCTCTAACAATGAGAAATTATTTCATTCTTCGACATCTTCAATTTTTTAAAGAGGGATGAAGACCACTCCTCAAATCTCTCTAACAATGAGAAATTCTTTCCTTTTTCTGACATCTTCAATTTTTTAAAGAGGTTTTTTTAAAAGAGGTTTATATGATATTTTCTAGAGCTGAATCCTACAATAAGAAGGAAACATGATTAAATGTAACAATTATTAAAACAAAATAATTTTCTTACTCTGTTAAAAGAAAGCATCTATGAAAATATAAGACTTGTATCAAACATTGTCACTGAAACAATCCTTAATGTACATTAAAAAGTAAATTGCTATATGAAATGACTTCTTTTATTATAATAATGTAAAGACTCAAACAACCAAGAAAACAGTTATTCATAATCACAGTCGTTTAAGCAAAAATACATTGACACCACAGAATAGAGAGAGTTGGGCCTGTTTGGCAGCAGGAATTGGACCAGAATTGGCATTATCTAATTCTGGATAATGCCAAATTCCATGTTTGGGTCCTTGGAAAAAATTGAAATTGGAATTCCCAAATTCTCATTTTGCCCCCAAAATGGGAATATCATCTTCCACCTAAATAGCTGAAAATTCCAATTCCAATTTTTACAAAAGCAAATTTAATATTTCGTGGGATCCGTTACTATAAGATGTATATTATATTTCTATAAGAATGTATATATATACATGTGTATATACACACGTGTGTATATATACACATGTATGGTGTGTATATGTGTATATACACATGTGTGTATATGTCTATATATATACACACATGTATGGTGTGTGTATATGTGTATATAAACATATATGTATATGTGTGTATATATACACAAATATGTGTATGTGTATATATATACACATGTGTGTATGTGTATATATGGATACACACTTGTATGTGTATATGTATGGTGTGTATATGTGTGTATATATACACACATGTATGTGTGTATATATATAAATGTGTGTATATGTGTATACACACGTGTGTGTGTATACATATATACACATGTGTGTATTTGTATATACATGGATACACACGTGTTTATATACACATGTGTATACACACACATGTATGTGTATAAATACACGTGTATGCGTGTATATGTACACAAATATGTATATACACACATGTGTGTATGTGTATATGTGTATACATGTGTGTATATACCACATGTATACACATATACACATGTGTGTGTATATATACACATGTATATATACATGTGTATACACAAACATGTATGTATGTATATATACACATATGTGCATGTGTGTATATATACACACCATATTCAAAGAAATTAAAAAATAAAGAATTAAAATTCTTTATGCATCTTTTCATTCATCTTTCGGGTGAACCAAACCGGTCAGTCCATATTCAGAATTTCATTTTAAGGATAAGCATCTTCCTGAATATGAAGCATCTTCCTGAATTAGCTATATCCAGGATATGATATTCCAGTACCCAAACAGGAGATTAGTGTGAAAGAGGATGCCAATAATAATACTTGGAAGGTTTATACCTACAATGAATTTCTCATTAATCACTTCTTGTAGCAGTGGTTATGAACGTGGAATTTCCTGCTCCGCCTTTAAAATATATTAAAATGCTCAGATATAGAGCATTTGAGAAAAATAACGATTGCGCTGTCAAGAATGGGATTTGAACCCATGCCCTTTCGGACCAGTACCTGAAACTGGCGCCTTAGACCAACTCGGCCATCTTGACCCTGTGAGTATAAGTTTAATATTTCTTATATAATCCAACGGAAAACCTTATATCCGCCGCATAAAGATTCATCGTTTCTACAGAAGAAGACTACAATTATAAAGAACAGGTGAATATAATACGAGGAAGCAAAAGATATTTACTTTGCAGTCCCGATAGAAGCATTGCGTTTCGAAAGTTGAAGATCTTAAAAGATTTCTTAGCGCAATGAAAACATTGGGCTGTGCTGCAGCCAGTTATAACGCTTAGTCTTACACCGCAAAGATCCCCGGTTCGAACCTGGGCAGCTCAATTGTTTAAAATGTTTCGTTTGTTTCTTAACCCTTTTACTTAATTTATAAGACCAAGCAAATCCGAAGCAAAACTGCATACATATGACTGCGCAAGCAGTAAAATATAATTGAGATGTGGTTGGGTGGCGAGGTGGGAGAGATCACGGGATCGAATCCCAGGAAAGCCATTTGCAATGGATAGGTGGAGCGCAGGAAACTGCAAAGAAATAAACCAGATCGTTGCTTTCCTGAGCTGCGACTCCAGAACAGACACACTCAACACAAGCTGAGTTTGATTGCTGAATTTACGAGGAATCTTATTGGATTTTAATTGCTGCGAGAGATTAGAAACTTTTATCTGCGTTACAATTAAAAAGGGTAATAATAAAAGTGAGTTACATGCACTGAATTTCAATGTCATGACTCTATGGCCCAATGGATAAGGCGCTGGTCTACGAAACCAGAGATTCTGGGTTCGATCCCCAGTAAAGTCGTATGACGATTTAGAAAAATCAATGCTACAATCACATCTCAGTTTTCGTCCTACACTCTATTTTTGGATTAACGGTTGGAATTCGGTCTGTCATCAACGTCCAGCTATTCAACTAACAAAACTGATTTTTACAGATATGAGTTTAATGTGGACAGTGGACACACTTCTGTGTTTGAGTTTTGACTTTTCAAGATTATATGTGTTTTTTCGGTTTTGGGTTTTTGTCATTTCACCAGTTTCTCGCTCTCTGTCTTCTATATGTCTCCACTTTCTCATTTTTGTTTATATTTCACTTGCAAATTAGATTGGACTCTTCCTTAAGTTTCTACGTTGATTGATTGTACCATCTTCTTTAAGCTTCTCTCTTAGCTTTAGATCTAATTAAATCTTATTTTATAAAGGATTTGACTTTGATTTTAAGAAACTTTTATATTTTCATCTATGTTCTACAACGTTTTGGGTACAAGGAGAGGGACGAGGACGGCAACAGCAAACAGGGGTACATTTTTGGGACATTTCCTAAAGAGCTAAAAGTATCAGTCGCATGTTTTTGTACAAGCAATGGTGTGCCGATAGGAACTTAGATTCTTAAAAATGTGAAATGTTTACTAATTATTAATAGAAAATTAGATTGTTAAAAAAAAAAAATTTAATATTTTTTATTTGAACTATACAATTATATTTAATCAGCAAATCATGTTCAATCTATAGATCATTATATACATAACAATGTATTTACTCACTCTAAATAATGTAACCTATTTTTTTTATCATTCTAATGTTTTATCACTCAAATACATTCCGAAAAAAAGAGTGGAAGAATAGTTAAAGACAAACATATATTAATTATTGTAATTTGGTCTCCTTAAAATACTAATAGTCCAAAATTGATAATAATAAACTGGGAAAAAATAATTTAGATGACCACAATAATCATAATAAGCTCTGTGTAAGACAAATAAATAATACAATAGGAGAACAATGTGATATTTCTGATTAATTATATTTATAAATTTAATTCTAATTTTATTATAAATATTAATAAAAATAAATATATGTAATGATTAACACTTATTATATAATTATAATTATATATATATATATATATATATATTGAAAATAAAAATAAATAAACAATATTATAAATCTTTAAAACACTAAAATTTCTTTGTTTGAAGAGAAACCAATAATTACAAAGCTTGAATATCATATTTCGATAGAGACTGAGTTTTCGCGATGATAGGCTCTGCTAATACTGTGAATTCCTCTATCTCCAATCCCATATGCGAATCTGGCGGAAATCTTAGCGGTGGCGGCCAAATCGGTGGCGGGGTCTCCAATACCAAGCTGGCAAGCATTAACGACAGCTACGACGGTTTCTCTGACAATGGCGGTGTCACAGGCCCAGGTGTGTTCGCTCCTAACCTCCTTGCCTCTAGACTTCTTAATGACATTAACTCCTTGGCAGATGTCGTACCCACTCCTTCTCTCTTGGCTCTGCCGAGGGACAATATTACCACAGACAAAATTAAACCCTCTGCGATGCACTCTAATCCTCCTGTCCGCCCTAAGTCCTTTTCGGAAGCCGTTGCTAACGCATGTATAACCATACACTCGGAGGCTAGGTTTTCAGTAAACAATGGAACCCATCTCTCCGGTAAGAACCCTGGAAGCTCCGAGACCTTCTCTGTTTCTCCAAATTCTGAGATGCTTGTTGAAATTATTGAGGAAAAAACTAGGTTAAAAAGCTCGGCTATTTTCTTTTCAGCAGTGGAAATTGATAAGGTTCCTCCTAGGAAATTTCTTGATGATTGGTTTCACAATTTTTGGAATCTTAAACTTGGTTTTCATATTTCATTCTGTAGGCAGATTCAAAAAGGTTTGTTTGTTATTTTTTTCGTTAACCATGAGGCTCAAGCGGAAGTTTTAAAAAAATAGTATTGG
>MU223815.1:47770-69394 GCA_018584345.1 Thuja plicata | reverse complement strand
GGATAGGGAATTTTTGGGCATCCCCTAGGCATTTTAGGGATGGCTAGCCATCCCTACATGTTAGGGGACATGTCCTCATGTTTCTTGCAATTTTTTGCAATCAAGGACGACTGGGGGATGTTTCCTTTCCATCCCACTGCCCCCGAAATGGTTCGGGCATGGGATGAATCCCCTAGGGACAGGAAACGCGTCCCTATGTGACATAGGTTTTCATTGAATTAACATTTTAAGATAGTTTTAAAGGTTATGTGTAGCATTAATATTAAGATAATGTCTCTCAAATCAATTATTTAGCTGATAGACTATTTGTGGGAGCTTTGCTCCCTAAAAAAAAAAATTCCACTAGAAAATTGTCAGCCTCTCACGGATATCATTTTTTTCCAAATCATAAAAGTTAATTTGTTGCTATTTTCATGGACATTTTATTAGTGAAAGATTTTCAAGATTTTCCTACTAAGTGATAACTATTAACTTCATTATAGTGTTTTTCAGTTGTTTCTATTTTTTGATATGCGACATGCTAGGCTCCTATTTTCTCTATTCCGTTTGGATTTTTCCAGTCTTATCCAGACAATGCAGTAGTTTTTTAAAGCATTATCCAATAGCCAAATACTTTATCTACTCTTTGATCTAGTACAATTTCCAGCCAAATATGTTTATATAAAGACTCATTTTCAAAATAAAATCTTCCATTTGTATTCTCTAAATATCACTCTTTTCACAAATTTCAATACCTGACCTAGAGTGTTCACAAAAAAAGTTACCTGACCTATGTTCAAATATAATTGTAATTTTCTATTGTTTAATCACAAAGCTAACTTGTGATCAAATACAATTTTCCAACCAAATATGAACTTATATAAATAAATTTTGACTCATTTTTAATATTTTTTTACCTAACCCAAATATTAAATTGTAATTTTGCTATTGTTTAATCCCATAGTGTATGATCTAATAAATTTCCATCCAGATGTGTTTATATAAATACTTTGAGACCATTTTCAAAAAAAAAATCTCTAGTTCTTGTTCTTCATTTATCATTACTCTTCCACAAAAAAAAATAGCTAACCTAGAGTGTTCACAAAAAAAGCTACCTGGCCTAGACTAGATTCAATTATCATTACAATTTTTTATTTACTCTAAAGTGGATCTTATTTTTGTGGGTTGGGTTAGCATTTGGGAATCTGGTAATGTGCAAGTTAAAGCCTCAGGGAGCCCAAAGTCACAGCTAAACTATTCAGAAAATGTTTGTGAGCTACAAGGAAATGACACATTGCAGCAGCCCCTAACACTTGTTGCACATAGTTGTCTTGAGTCAATGAACAAAAGATGATAAGGCTCTATATCTATTAATTCATAAGGTATGGAGATCCTATACCAATATTTTTTTATCAAGGCATCCCTTGTCACAAGTTGGTTACCCTGTTGCTTTGTAATCAGAGAGAGCACACCTGATGTATACTACTATTGAATGTGTTGTGCAAGCAAGAGAGTAATAAAAATCAGAAATTTACTAACAAAAATGCTTCTTGATCAAACAAAACATTAATATCATGATAGTGGAATATAAATTTTCAAAGTTTATATTTAAATGAAAACCAAGCACAAGTGTTTTCATGAAATTAGTGCACAAGACAAGCAAGTGCAATGATTACAAATGTTGTTAATCCCCACATCGATGTTGTCCTTGATGTCAAAAATACATTACTTGGGATCATCCATTTTTTGGTTAGTTTGAGTTTGCATTTTATGAAGTCGAGTTTGATTATCAGTTTCTACAGTTGATTCTACAGTTTATATTGTGTTCACCTTATCAGCATGACTAAGATTTCTTGTTAATAATGGAAAATTTATTGTTAATAATGCCAATATCAAATATAATTTATAATTTACAAGGCACTTGGTTTATATATGAGAAGGAAGGTTATGTTGAAAATATAAGTCACGATTTGTGACCATGGCATTAACAAATTTGTTTAGTTCTAGGACCTTTTGTTTGGCCCCTAGCCACATTTCAACATTAGCAAAAAGATGTGAAAATGCCACTTTAATGTGGCAGTAGTGGGAATTTATGAAAGATGTGACTCATGCCCATATTTGGTGCATCGAGCATTCTGTTCAAGTTAAACACATCTTATCACTACATTTGTTAAAACATATCTTTTGTTTTTGGATGGCTATGGGTAACTGTGAGTTAACCCTAGCTCTATCGAGCTAGGGTATCATAGTATGGAATGGAGGATTCTACAAGACTGATAGTTGGTTGAGAATGACAATTTGAGAGGGAAGAAGTAACGATTGGAGAACTATTTTTTGTTTATAGAGATTCACAGACTCAATCACGTGTATATAGTTCTTAATCCTCTCATTTTGAGTTCATCTATTGTTTTTTAGTTGAATCATCTTTTTCTCTTGTGTAAATATGTGTAAAACTTAAAAGGATTAAAGGTTGGTTTTCACAGTCACTTGTATAACCATCTTTATGCAGGTATGAGGGTTTTTCTCATGGCTATTCTTGTCATGTATCTTTTATGTTGCATAGTTCACATTCGAATATGAATGTTGTTATTGTTTATTTATTTAAATCCTAATGAGGGAATTCATTTGTGCATTCATATACATTCTTTCAAAGCAGCCCTTATTAGAATTTATATGTTTAATCTTTTGTTACCCATGTTGGGTATGTCATTCCTTTTCACAATTATTCATTGTTGGTGAATTTTTTTAGCTCAACTGTCATGTTGACGTTGAGGTCACTGTGATTCATTTATGTGTAATGTCATTGTGTTGCATGTCATTGTATTCATAGTAGCATTGAGTATTAGTGACATTGTGTATGATGCATTACATGTCTTCGCATGCATAGTTATATTGGTTATCTAGTCTACATTATTTTCAAGGACATTGTCCATTATATATTTCGGTCCTTGCATAAGGTTTCAACAACATACATAGGTGAGTTCATTTGAGAAGGTTAAGATGTTATACAGTTATCATATTTTAAACTCATATAACATCTATGTGTAAAAGTTGAAGAGCTTCCTGTTAATGGGCCTTGTAGGGATAATCCTAAGTTGAAAAGAAAGAAGGTTTGTTGGCAACCACCCGAGGAAGGATGGGTGAAAATAAACTTCGATGGTGCTACATGGGGAAACTCGGGGATCTCTAGATGCGGATGTATTGCAAGAGATAGTCAGGGTAATACTCTTGCCTTTATGGCCAAACACTTGAAGGATGACATGAATAATGTGGCAGAATGTGCAGCGGCAAAAGAGGCCCTAGTCTTAGGAGCCAAACTGGGAATTCGCAAAATGCACCTTGAAGGAGACTCAAAAATAATAACCAATGGAATATCAAAGGGGAAAATGGTTGCGTGGCACCTTGCCAAGCACATACAAAAGATTAGGGGCTTGTTACAAGAGTTTGAAGACTTCAAGGTATCTCATGTTTACTGAGAAGCAAACAAGGTGGCTGATAAACTAGCTAATATGGGGGCGAATGCAGAATTTGGGACCCAATTTGAAATACACGAAGACATTAGGAGTCTTGAATTAGAATAGACAAGTAAGACAAACTTAACACCCCGCTTAAAATACCATAGTGGAGGTACAAAGGAGTATTAATCTGCCATCATGCCCAATGACACTCAAGTCATTTCATGCCTTAACATGTGACAAATTTTGCAATCATTTATTGATACCCAGCGAAGGAGTTACTTCCAGATTGTTCGAAAAAGGTAAATTTATTCAGGGGAAGGAGAGAAATTTGCGCAGTTTTGAGTGCAGAGGAGAAATGGAGGCCAACTTTGTGTTGGATTTGGACATCCAAACACAAGCTTATGAGGGCAAGATCATGCCAAGGATATTGAAGAACATATTCATGTTTGAATATGTGGATTTCATGGATGAAATTCATCAAATTTTTGGGATGGAGTATCTGGAATCGTATTGGAGGTGCCGCTCCAACCTAGACGTGGCATCTCTCTTCGTGGCTTTGGCACTATCTATGGGAGAGACCAAGGAGGAGGTCCTTGGGGTTGTGGAGACATGTGTCAACCCATAATGGTTGTTGGGTTTGGAAGAAATTGTTGGCAGAGTAGTATTGGGGGTAGGGCTGGAAATGGAGCTGGAGCCATGGAGGTGCATTGGAGGCAGGGACACATCAGTTAATCCTCTGATTGTCTGGACGGCTTTAAACCCACAAGGGGTGCACATACCATAGGTGGAGAAGGGCTGGAAGCAGATCATTTCATATCTGCCGGAGAAAATTTGGGAGAAGGGTGAAGGAAGGAAAGGCTTTATGGAATTGACGCCATGAAAGAGTGTTACTACACCGAGCCAGCCTCTGCGATACCAAATAGAAAGGCAGATGAAGAAGATGATGGGCACAAGTGGAAAGGGAAGCTCGCATGGGGCCAACCCCTTTGGCAAATCAAGAGCAGTGCAAAAAGACAATGCCATCCCAAATTTCACGAGGGAGGAGGCAGAACAATGGTTTAAGGAATAGGCATGAAGGCTAAGGAAGCTGGTGTTTTGTGACAGTGAAAATTATGGAAGTTTTTTGTCTTTTTGGGTTGGCATTAATGCCTTTTTGCTTTAAAAAAATGTCTATATCTATAGGTGGTTATGGGGGTAGGGTATTAGTATGCTTGTAATACGGTAGCCAATCGTGAAAATTGGCTTCGAATGTAATCCATTTTTTATCATTAAAACAAAAAAAATGTTACCTATCAAAAAAAAAATTTGAAGAGCTGAAACAAATGCGAAAACAAGAATACAAAATAGAGTACGCAAGATTTATCGTGGTTCAAAAAATTTTCCTACATCCACACTGAGCGGGAGAATATATTAATCAAATCCAAAAAGATAGTAACAGGTTACAACAATTACAAAACAAATAAAGAGCTCCAAAGAGACTCTTGAAAAGCCACCACAGGAAATCCAAGAGATGGAATCTCTTGGAGGGAAGGCAGAGACGGTTGGGCTTCATATCCCCAACAATCTCCCACTTGAAGACCAACCACTGCTATAACAAGCTATTCCCCTACTCTAATCCTTACTATCACATGCTAGAAATGCTGAGAGAATCTTGACAAAACTCAAACTTCTCCCGTGTAACAACCTTTGTGAGTGCATCGGTTGGATTCACTTTTGTGTCGATCTTTACAACTTGAAGTTTTTCTTCTTCAACCACATGCTGAATATAATGATAATGCAATTCAATGTGCTTAGAGCGTCGTTGAGATGTATGATGCTTGCTCATGAATATTGCACTACTACTGTCACAAAAAAGATTAAAATTTGATTGTTGCAAGCCCAAATTCTTATACAAAATCTGAAAACATACCATCTCTTTGGCCCCCTCAGAGAGAGCCATGTATTCAGCTTCAACAGATGGTTGTGCAGCCAAATGTTGCAATCTATAACCCTAACTGATAGTTGTCCCAGCAAATGTGAAAGCATAACCTGAGGTGGAACTTCGCTTGTCTAAATTTCCACCAAGATCCAAATCTACGAATCCTTGCAATGTTGGCTTATCTATCCCAAAGCATAAAGAAAGAGCAGAAGTACCTTTAAGATACCAGATAATCAATTTAACTGCCTCCCAATGAGGCTTGCTGGGATTACTCATAAATTGACTTACTACTCCCACTACATGAGCAATATCCAGGTGAGTAGAAATCATAGCATACATAATGCTTCCAACTACTGAAGTATAAGGGACTCCCTTCATGAATTTTGTATCCTCTTGTGTTGTGGGACACATTTCAGCAATCAAACATAAATGAGATGCTAAAGGAACACAAACTGGTTTGGATTCCAGCATGCCAAATCTATCCAATACCTTTTCAACGTATTTCTTTTGAGATAACCAAAGTTTCCTCTTGGATCTAACCCATGAAATGGTCATCCCAAGTATCCTCTTGGCTACCCCCAGATCTTTCATTGCAAATTTGTTGGCCAAATGCTTCTTCAATTCTCGAAAATCTTCATGCTAGTCTCGGCAACTAACATATCATCCACATAAAGTAAGAGAGTTATAAATTCACCAGTGGGCAACCGTTTGTAATAAACACATGGATTAGCCTTCGAATGTATGAACTTGTGCTCAATCATAAACTAATCAAATTTATTTTACCATTGCCTTGGGGCCTGCTTAAGTCCATACAAGCTTCTCTTCAATCTACAATAGAGATGCTCCTTCCCCTTTTTCACAAAACCTTATGGTTGCATCATATAAAGTTCTTCATCTACATCACCATGTAGGAATGCAGTCTTGACATCCAACTTCTCCAGCTCAAGATCCCATGCAACAACCAAGCCTAGAACGGCTCTAATAGTCGTCATCTTGACTACCAGGGAAAAAATCTCATTGAATTCGATACCTTGTTGTTTTCCATACCCTTGGACCACTAATCTGGCTGGATAAAAAACCTTACCTCCATCTTCCTCCTTTAATTTGTAAACCCATTTATTCTTGAGGGCTTGTCTATTTGGTGGAAAGGTCACCAAGTCCCTAAGTCTGATTCATTGCCAACGAATCCATTTCTTCCCTTGTGGCCTCTTACCATTTTTGCAAATACGGAGCTCTGCAAGAAGCCTTGTAATTTGTAGGCTCCAAATGATCGGACACTAGTAAAGACAATTTTGCCTCCTCTGCAACTAGTAACTAATAATCAGAGAACTTCGCTGGAGGTCTTCTCTGGCGAGTTGATCTTCTGAGTCCCTGATCAATTTCTAAATTCTGAGGATCACTATTTTCCTCATACCATGCAATGCAGTCGATTGTGGGATATCACTACCATTCACCCCCAATTCTGCACTATTCTCTGAATTTATTACTGCAGGGAAATTGAATTGAGCATAGCCCCCAATTTCCAGTGGAGGTGTGACCTGCTCTTTCCTCTTTATCATGGTGTCTACAGAGTCATTGATTCTCTTCTAATGAATGTGCGGGGCAGAGCTGTCACTGTGCAGCTTGGCTAGGTTGTCTTCCAATGCGGGATGTTTGCTGCTGGAAGCACCCGTAGCTACAGTGTGGTCAGCGCATGAGGGAAGTGAAAATCCCCTACATCTGTTGTTGCTTGATCCATGTGGGTGGAGGGAGGAGAGCCCACTACAACATTTTTTGCTTGACCGACACATGGGATGAGAGAAGAGACCCCCATGACCTTTGTTGTTTGGTCTACGGAATTGGTGGTGCTTTGAAACACCACGTTTGGTGTGTGATCTTCATGCTTGTTTGGAACAGAGAATTTATGCCCCCTCTCAACAATGCCATTTTTTATATCTCTGTTTTAGCTGATGGAAAAATCATTGTCACTTGAATTAGATGTTACAGAGATTGGTGAATATAAATGTGTAGTTGAAATGAATTTCTGACTACCACCATTTAGTGTCTTTAAGACATTGTTTTTAAAAGCAATTTTGGGCACATAATCTTCCTCCGATATTGATTGTGTCTGCTGACTTGGAAATGTCTTCTCATTGAAGACAACATCTCTGCTCCATATGATTTTTTTCTCTGTTGTATCCCAAATAAGAAATCCATACTGATCTTCACCATAGCCCATGAAGATACCCCTTTGTGATTTAAAATCTAGCTTGGTTATTTTTTATTTCGGCACATGAACAAAAACTTCACACCCAAACACCCAGATATGAGAATATGAAATTATTTTTCCCAACCATTCCTCCTCCAGAATGCCATTTAGTCCAGTCATGATTAATGATTCTGATTTATGAGATACACCATTGTATTACACGCCTTAGCCCAGAATTCCTTACTCAATCTGGCATTAGAGAGCATACACCGAGCTCTCTCAAGAATAGTTCTGTTCAACCTTTTCGATGCTCCATTTTCTTGTGGAGTAAACAGAACAACCTTGATTTGATAGATACCATTATCCACACAAAAATAATCAAATTCTGAGGAGCATAATTCTCCTCCATTATCACTTTTTAGACACTTAATCTTGTGTCCACTTTGATTTTCAACAAGAGCTTTAAAAACTTTAAATTTAGAGGAAACTTCTGATTTCCTAGACAACATATAAATCCAAAATTTTATTGTACAGTCATCTAGAAAGGTAACAAAATAATTAGCCCTGCCAAAGGAGGTTACCTCAGTGGGTCCAAAGACATCTGTGTGAACAAGCTCCAAGGGTGTGCCCTTCTTCTCACTACCGGTCTTCAAGAAGCTGACCCGCTTCTGTTTGCCATAGAGACAATGTTTACAAAATTCTATATCAATAGATTTCAGCCTCGGTAGTTGATCTATTTTCAGCATTACATCGAGACCTTTTCGACTCATGTGCCCGAGCCTTTGATGCCAAAGCTTTGATTTTCTATCCACCGTTATCATAGAAACTCCCACTTCATCGTTACTTTATAGGATATATAAACTCCCAACTTTGTCTCCTTTTGCAACTATCAAAGACCCCTTTGTATCTTCCATGTATCTGAATTGAAGAATGTATGGCAGCCTTGAGTATGAAGTTGAGAAACAGAAATCAGATTTCTCTTCAATTTTGGAACATGTTGAACATCCTTTAATAGCCATTTTCCTCCTCCATGTAATGGCAATAAAATATCACCCTTTCCTATAATGTCACAAGCATTATTGTCACCCAAGAAAACTCTCCTAAATTTACCTTCTTGGTAATTTGTGAACAACTCTGTGCGTGGGGAAGCATGAAAGGATGCACCAGAATCAAGTACCCACAATTCTAAAATAGTATCACTTGCGGAGAGAACTAAAATTATGAAATCATCCTTATCATAAGAAATATTTGCTTAGATGGCCCGCACCTTATCTTGTGCCTTTTTGTAAGCACAACAATTTTTCTTTGAGTGGCCTAGTTTTCCACAAAACCAGCAATCCCCTTTGCTTTCTTTAGAATTTGTCCCTTTAGCAGACTTAGATCTCCCTCTATTGTTGGATTTTCTACCTCTTTGATGTCTCCTTCCTCTATAGTTGATGCTTACTACCATTAAGGCTTCACCAAATGAAGGAACATCACTCTTTGTTCTCATGTCTTCGCTGAGAAGAGTAGCTGCAACTTCATCAAAAACTAACTTTTTCTTGCCGGGAGTGGATGTGATAATGTCTATTACAACTCCATCCCATCTGGCTGGGAGAGAACATAACAATAAGACAACTTTGTTTTCATCGCTTGGTGGCATGCCTACCGAATTTGCTTGACTGAGAAGAGTATTAAACTCGTTGAGATGATTTTCCATGTTACCACCATCCTTCATTTTGAGACTATAGAGTTTCTTCATGATGAAAACCTTGTTTGCAGTGGATGCCATTGCATAAGTAGTTTTCAGCTTGTCCCAAACTGTCTTTGTTGTTGTTTCTTCTGTAACATTAAATAGCACATTTTTGGACAGCAAAAGAATAATTTTCGTTCTTGCCTTCCTATCCATCATTTCCTAATCCTCATTAGACATTGTTTATGGTTGCTTCCATTTCCCCTCTAAAGCAAGCACCAAATCTTTCTTAATTAATAGCGACTCCATTGGCACCTTCCACAGGCTGAAATTCTTTCCTGTAAACTTATGCACTTTGAGCTCCTCCATGATCTCAGAATTTCAACCCCAAATTTTGAACAGCAACGTACCTTGCTCTGATACCAATTGTAAAAATTGAAGAGCTGAAACAAATGTGAAAACAAGAATACAAAATAGAGTACGCAATATTTATCATGGTTCAGCAAATTTTCCTACGTCCACACTAAGCAGGAGAATATATTAATCAAATTCAAAAAGATAGTAACAGGTTACAACAATTACAAAACAAATAAAGAGCTCCAAAGAGACTCTTGAAAAGCCACCGCAGGAAATCCAAGAGACGGAGTCTCTTGGAGGGAAGGCAGAGATGGTTGGGCTTCATATCCCAACCACTATACATAGTAAGTAGAGGTCATGATGTATTTGATGAAAATAAACACATACGACATCCATGCACAGTTACTATGGGTCAATAAAAGGTTATGAGATACTTAATGATTATTACATTCTATTTTGTTGAAAGTAACACATAAAGTTACCGTCTTTGGTAAGGACATTTGATATACAATTGTGATTTGTTTATTTGTAATTGTTAATCATATTGTGATAGTGATATTTGATGAACATATGACTATCGATACTTAGATGCATGACAATCATGATAGATGATATACTTGGTGTTGAAAAACTATTTTGGAACAATTGTATTAAGTTTCCTTCTTACTGTTTGAATTCAATTTATAATTTGAAAACTATTTATTTGTAGAAGCAGAATGATTCAGATGTACAAACGGAGATTATCATTTGAGTGTTTATTGAACAGATTTTTGAATTTTTTGTGCACAATTAGTTTGTTGATAGAAAATATTAATTGAGTTTAGAATTCTATGATTAGACATTATGCATTACCGAGCATAATGGCATGTGTTATGTTCAATAATGTGTAGTGTGTAGTTGTAGGGTCTAAATAAAAATCGGGTTTTTCGATCTCTATATATAGAAAGTTGTAAATGAATTGAAAATCCTATAAGGAAAATTGTAATAAGACCAGTGAGGCACAAAAGACTAGTAAGGCATATAGCCAGTGAGGCACAAGTCTAGTAAGGCATTGCAATTTTCAATGAGACAACATCAGTCAGATGTACAAATTGATTTAAAGTTTAAAGCTAGTGAGGCTAAGTTTGAGTGGTTTTATTCCCCGGGAGGGTTTCCACTCAAGAAAATACTTGTGTCATTCTTTTGTGTGATGTGTACTTATTATTATCTGCATTATTTGATGTAGCATTGCTCAAGTTTATTATGTTTTAAAAGAAGTTAAAATATTATAATTTCATGTATCATTACAGATTCACCCCCTCCCCTCCCCCCCGCTCCCCCCACCTCTCAGTAATCATTGTACTCCAACAATTGGTATCAGAACCATACCCATTTTACTTTAGTGTCATCTTGGCTAAGGATTACTTATGAAAAGTCTAAATAAACTTGATCAAATTATGAACAGGAAAAGATTGATATGTATTCTAAGATGGAGATTCTGAAAAAGTCATTTAATTATCTTGAAAAGGAATGTTATTTTATCAATGCAAAATTTGAAAGGATTAAAAGAAGTTGTAACTATCATAGAGCAGAAAGGAAAAGGATTAAATAGAGAATCAGAAATTGTAAGTTCCCTAGATATGACACATATCTATGTGAATCTTTTTTGCACAGTATGCAATTTAAAAATTAGTCAAATAGATATAATAGAATATCTAGACAAGGAACTATTTTTGGATATTCAAGTTTTAGTCCAAAGTTTAGAAATCAGGAAAGTTATCAGTTTGTGTGGAAAACTAAAGAGAAGGCAAATGCATTAATTGTTGAAACAATGCTACATTAAGTTAAAAAACATTTGTGAGTTTTAGATAGTGGAAGTTCACACCATATGATTGGTGAGAGGTCTAATTTCATACATTATGAGTCACATCCTAGAGGATCCATTAAATTTGATGATAATAAGTGCTTTCCAATTATAGGAAAAGGAACAATTTTGTTAGAAAATGAAATAACAGTTAATGATGTTTATTATATTAAAGGTATGACTTATAATCTTCTTAGTGTGAGTCAACTATGTGATAATGGATTTGATGTAGATCCTTATCTACTTTAGGTTGTGAAATCATGAAATTTTTTGGAAAAACCGTAGCAATGAGATATAGAACTGGTGGTAACATTTATAATCTCTTTAAACATTCAAGAAAAGTTTAACGAAATGTTTGATTTATGAATCAAATTGAGGAAACCAAATTGTGGCATCGAAGGTTAGAGCTTATAAATTATAATAATCTGATTAAAATAAGTAAAAATCAAATGTTAGGAACTTACCAATCTTAACAAAGCCTGACAACACTGTTTGTAAAGAATGTTAGGAAGGAAAATAAACTAAAGTGAGTTTTAAAATAAAAGAATATACTACAACAAAACCTCTCCAATTATTTCATACATATCTAAGTGGACCTACTAGGACTAAGTCTTTAAAAAATGAGCAGTACTTTATGTTGTTCATAGATGATTATACACGACTGACTGGGTTACCTTCTTAAAGCATAAAGATGAAGCATTTGACAGATTTAAGGTGTTTAGGAAGATGGTTGGAAATGAATCTGATCTAAAACTTGTGTATCTTAGGTCAAATAAAGGAGGATAATTCACTTCTCAAAAATTTATAAATTATTGTGAAGAATGCAGTATTAAAAGACAATATTCAGCTTCTCGTACACCTCAACATAATGGTGTAGCTGAAAGAAAAAATAGAATTGTCAAAGAAATGGCAAGAACTATGTTATGAGGGTCAGGATTGGCAATTTTTTATTGGAAAGAAGCAGTTCATATTGTTGTCTATACTATGAATAGAGTTTAGTTGAGAGTAAAAAAAAAATTACTCCATATGAGTTATGGTATGGAAGAAAGGAAAATGTAGGATATTTTAAAATATTTGGTAGCAAATGTTATATCAAATGAGACTGATAATATAGGCAGTTTGAGTCAAGTTCTGATGAAGGAATCTTCTTGGGTTATTCATCTCATAGCAAAGATTATAAATGTTATAATAAAAGGTTAAGACGTATAGTTGAAAGCACAAATGTCAAAGTTGATGAGAACTTAAACATATCACCAACTAATGAAATTAGAATTACCTCAAGATAATATTCATGTATCTAATGAAGAAATTGAACGTAAATCAGAAGAAGTTGAACATCCAAGTGATCCAAATGAGCTAAGTAAATCCACTCCTAAAGGGTCTTCTAAACTGCTACAGAAAAATCATCCTCATGAACAGATTATAGATGATAAGAGTGATGGAATACAAACAAGACGAAGGGTTCAAGAACAAGCACGTGTGTGCTTAGTATCACAGGTAGAACCTAAAATTTATTTAGAAGCAAGTAAAGATGTTCTTTGGCTTAAAGCAATTCAAGAAGAAATAGATCAAATTGAGAAAAATAAAACTTGGGGACTATGCCTAGACCAGAAAATAAGAACATAATTGGTGCAAAATGGATATTTAGGAATAAACCTGATGATCAAGGTCAAATAAGTAGAAATAAAGCCAAATTAGTTTTTAAAGGATACTCTCAAGTTGAGGGTATGGATTTTGATAAAACTTTTGCACCCGTGGCTATACTTGAAATTATAAGAATTTTTTTAGCCTATTATGTATATATATGTATTAATATGGATATCAAGACTGCTTTTCTAAATGAAGATTTAGTAGAAGAAGTCTATATGCAACAACCTGAAGGGTTTTTAGTTTAAAACAAGCTCCAAGAGCTTGGTATTCTAAATTAGATTCTCATTTAAGAGAACATGGTTTTACTAGAGGAGCTGCTGACAGTAATTTATATTTTAAGACAAAAGAGGATCACATTTTGGTTGTAGTAGTCTATGTAGATGATATTATATTTTGCAGTGATGATGATACATTATACATTCTGAATTTCCAAAGATTATGACATCAAAATTTGAGATGTCCATGATAGGAGAACTCTCTTTTGTTTTGGGCTTACAAGTTAATCGATTGGATAAAGGTATTTTTATATCACAAAATAAATATGCCAAAGAAATTCTATAGAGGTTTCAAATGGAAGGATGTAAAGTAGTTGAAGCACCTATGGAAACAAACCTTTTGAGAAAGCATTTGACGTCCAATTCATTGGTTTTGGGTTTCAATGTTGTTCAAATAAGTAAATCTGGTGGATCATATTAAAGTGTTTCTCCTCTGAACACATGATATTTTAGGTAATGCTAACATTGGAAAAATAGTCTAGCTAGACAGTATAATTCTTATTCTACACTAAAGCTATGGCTCTCCATGTTGTATGGTTTTGTGGAATCAATATATCTTTACGTTGATCAATGAATGCATGGCAAACTCATAAGATTTTCATAGACTGTACTCATTATATATAAACCAGACAAATCTAGATAAAAAATAGGGATAATGGCCACTTCAGACCATCTCTGGCATTAAGACTTATGTCAATGACAATAGGCTTTGGTATATATCATCATTATAATATAGTGAAGTTGGTGCAGGAGCAGCTATGAAGTCACCTAAGGTTACCATGGATCCAATAAAAGACAAAGGAATGAAATCATCCCTAAATGTGAATTGGGATGTATTGAGGCCTTTAATGGCAATTTGTAATAAAGAATGTAATAAATTATTAATAAGTCCTAGAAGTCCTGGTAAAGGACTTAGGACCAAAAATGATGTAAGGGTGGCCAATAGTGCCAAATGGGATCTAATTTGATTAGATGGAGTTAATTAGGTCCTGGAATCAATTAGGAATTGAATCCATAAAGTATGTAATAAGTTTTAAAGCAATAAAATACCAAAACACAAGTTAATAATTCAAATTTTTGAATATTAACGGCTAGTTGTGTTTTGGTGGGAAATTGCATTCAAGAGTCTTCAAAATTTTGTAATCACTTCCAAACACTTGGGATCAGTTTTGGAAGTTGAAAACTTGTCTATAAACGCCCATGAATGATTGGGAAAAAGGAGAAAATGAATTAGAGAAAGGATTGTACGGCCTATAGGCTGAAAATGCAATAAAATTTATAGTTTCTTTCATATTTTGGTCTATTATTGTACTTCTTTCATGTTTTGATCATTTCTGTGCATTATAGGATGTATTTGAAGTTGTTTTGATCCATATTAGAAGCATTTCATTCTGAATTTTTCTTTCATATAGCCAAAGTGTTGTAGATAGTCATTTTCACATTAGTTTTCTTAAGCAAAATGGTGTAACCATACCCTTTTTGTTCTAACTGTGAGTTGGGGATGGATTTATGACATGTATCATATGTAATTATCCATAATAGTGTAGGAATAACATATAGAATGCAGATGATCATCGAGTTGGGCAAGTTGGAGTGCTTGGGTGCATGAAAATGCATGGAATTTGATGCCATAAGTGTAGCAGCAGAAGATCTGGCTTAAGAAGGGCATGTTTTTGTTTGAGGCACTAGAATTACATGTCAAAATTATGGTGAATCTAGAAGGAGAAGTTCTAGAAGTGATTTTTGGGTCCTTTTCTAGAAGGCCCTAGTTTTTGGAGCCATTTGGTGAGGGATTTGGAGTTTGACCATTTGGGAAGGTTGTGGGTGAAAACCAATACCATAATCCTTTGATTTGAGACATATATAGGTAATTCTAAAAGTTATAGTGTCTGGGGATAAGTAATGTTGGTAGTTGCTTTGTAAAGGCCCAATTAGGCCTAGTGGAGATACTGGAGTCAACAATTTTATGCATAATTGTTCCAAAAGAGTCATATCTTTTTCTCACCTATGTTTTGTAACTTCCAAATGGGTATCTGAATCTACAATTTAATTTTCAAGTGTTTTGGAAAGTCTGGTTCAAAAATAAGGAAAAATAGGGCTACTAGGAAGGGTTGCTTGGGTGTTTGGCTTGTTTGGAGAAATCTGATCAAAGGGTGTAAAGGTAATTTAGAACCTATCTAGAAAGGTTTATCTAGTGGTGTTAAGGCCTTCAATAGAATTAGTTTGATTCTTGAACCCTTTGAAGTCAATTAATCCCATGTGAGTAAGTGGAATCCCTTGGGTACATTGTGAAACCTTGGGGGTTATCAAACAAAGGTGTAGAGTCTTGTTGTCCAAAGAAATTGGAAGTCTCCAAGCCTCTGAACCAAGTGGTATCAGAGAAAGTAAGATCTTTGGGAGGAAGGTTAGGTGTGTATGTCTAGAGAAGAGGCTGAGGAGTTTGAAGAAGAGGCTACAAACATGCCTCGAAATATGACAAACATGGAGCTTGATAGGATGGTGATGGAGCAAGCAGAAAAGAACAAGAGATTGGAAGAATTCATTGAAATATTGACCAATCTTGTTGAGAAGAGGGATTCAGACCCCCATGATGATTAAGGTGAAGCATAATAGAAACCCGATGAAGAAAGGTTGGATCTTGAGGATGCTAGACTAGTGAAGATCCTGAAGGAAGTTAAAGGAGAAGAATCCAAAGTCAGAGCAGAGATCCCAATGTATGATGGGAAAATGGATGAGTAAGTTCTCCTTGATTGGTTCAGTGTTTTTGAGAACCACTTTGACTATGAGGACATTGAAGACAAACATAAAGTGAAGATTGCAAAAGAAAGACTTAAGGGTCATGCATTACTATGGTGGGATTGCCTACAAGCAGAAAGGTGGAAGAAAAGTCTACCAAAGATCACATCATGGCCTAGAATAATGACCAAAATGAGGGATAAATTTATACCTGAGGACTACAAGGTTTAACTCTTCAAGAAGATTCAAGTGTTGAAGCAGAAGGACATGGATGTCCAAAGTTATACAGAGGAATTCCACAAACTTGACATCAGAGCCTCTCATGATGAAGATGTGGAAGAAAAGGTGGCTAGATATCTTGGAGGGTTGAGGTACAATATCCAAGATGAAATGAGCATGGCCAAAGCAAGGACTCTTGAAGATTGCTACAAGTTGCCAATGAAAGCTGAGGACAAGCTTAGAAGAAGGCAGGAGAGGCAAGGCAGTTCAAGAGGGCAGCAAAACAAGGGCAAGGGAGTATATCCAAGCCAAGGAAATAATGAGAAGGGTAAAGAGAAAGTCTCAGATCATAAAGGAGAACAAAGAAATGGTAGAGGAAAGAGCTTCCCTGGAAATTGCTACAAGTATCGTGAAGAAGGACATCCATTCTACAAGTATCCAGAAAGAGAAGCCAAGAATAATGATAAGAGGGTCCAATTGGTCCAAGGAGAAGCTGACAATAAACAACAAGAGGAAGAAGAAGCGCACCATGACTATGCATATCCTAAAGAAGGTGAGTGTCCCTTGATGGGAAGGTCACCTATCCAACATATACCTAAGGTATCTGTCTTTAGAACAAATTGTAAATGCTATGGCAAAATATGCAAGGTTATCATAGATTCTGGTTCATTTGACAATCTAGTGTCCTATGAGATGGTAAATGAGTTAAACTTACCTAAATTTCCTATTGGTAGACCATATAAGGCCTCTTGGGTCAGTAATGATCAAAATATTGTGATTAAGGAGCAAGCATACATAGATTTTTCAATTGGGGGTTATGTTGATAGGGTTCTATGTGATATAGTTCCCATGACATGTTGCCACATCATCTTTGGGAGACCATGGCAGGCTTCAAGCAAGACCATTCATTATGGTTTCAAGAATGAGTATGTAGTGCACAAGGATGGAAGAAAATTCACTCTTAAACCTCTTCCAAGTCAAGTAGAAGAAGTTGGTAGCATCATTGTCTTTGGTGCAAAAACATATGTTGATTTTCAGATTCCAAAGTATGAGAAGATGGTGACTATAGAGAAGCAGCCTAAGACCACTTTATTGGTCTTGAAGGATGAGGCTTTGGACAGTCATGAGGCATTGACTGTGAAGCAGAAAATAGGGCATGAAGATGGTGTCTTCATTGGCACAATGTGGTGTCCTTTGGAGAAAGAAATGAATAAGATTTCAAGGTTTCCATTGAAGGACACAAGGAGGGGTCTATTTGATCCTAAAAAGGGGTTTCAAGGACAGTTTGTGAAGCCACAATCTCACTGTCCACAACAGCAAATTGGCAAGAATGATGACAGATTTCAAAATGAACAATCTTCTTTCCTTGTTTCTAACCCTTTGAGTGCAGGTTTGAAGGATAGAAGAAGGGATTTGTTATCAGATCAGAGGCTTGATCAAGGGCAGAGAGGAAGACCACCTTCAATGAGGATGGGTGGAAGAAAGACCAAGTCCCTTAGTTCTTGGGACAAGAACTTTTTCCAAGGTGGGGTGTCTGGTGTAGGAGCACCTATGAAGTCACCTAAGGTCACCATAGATCCAATTAAAGGAAAAGGAATGAAATCATCCCTAAATGTGAATTGGGATGTATTGAGGCCTTTAATGGCAATTTGTAATAAAGAATGTAATAAATTATTAATAAGTCCTAGAAGTCTTGGTAAAGGACTTAGGACCAAAAATGATGTAAGGGTGGCCAATAGTGCCAAATGGAATATAATTTGATTAGATGGAGTTAATTAGGTCCTAGAATCAATTAGGGATTGAATCCATAAAGTATTTAATAATTTTTAAAGCAATAAAATACTAAAACATAAGTTAATAATTCAAAATTTTGAATATTAATGGCTAGTTGTGTTTTGGTGGGAAATTGCATTTACGAGTCTTAAACAATTTGTAATCACTTCCAACCACTTGGAATCAGTTTTGGAAGTTTAAAACTTATCTATAAACGCCCATGAATGATTGTGAAAAAGGAGAAAATGAATTGGAGAAAGGATTGTACGGCCTGTAGGCTGAAAATGCAATAAAATTTATAGTTTCTTTCATATTTTGGTCTATTATTGTACTTCTTTCATGTTTTGATCATTTAAGTGCATTATAGGATGTATTTTAAGTTGTTTTGATCCATCTTAGAATCATTTCACTCTAAAGTTTTCTTTCATATAGCCAAAGTGTTGTAGATAGCCATTTTCACATTGTTTTCTTAAGCAAAATGGTGTAACCATCCCCTTTCTATTATAACTATGAATTGGGGATGGATTTATGACATGTATCATATGTAATTATCCATAATAATGTAGGAATAACACAAAGAATTTAGATGATCATCGATTTGGGCAAGTTGGAGTGCTTGGGTGCATGAAAATGCATGGAATTTGATGCCATAAGTGTAGCAGTAGAAGATATGGCTTAAGGAAGGCATGTTTTTGTTTGATTTAGAAGAATTACATGTCAAAATTATGGCGAATCCAGAAGGAGAAGTTCTGGAAGTGATTTTTGGGTCCTTTTCTAGAAGGCCCTAGTTTTTGGAACCATTTGGTGAGGAATTTGGAATTTGACCATTTGGGAAGGTTGTGGGTGAAAACCAATACCATAATAATTTTATTTGAGACATATATAGGTACTTTTGAAAGTTATAGTGTCTGGGGATAAGTAATTTTGGTAGTTGCTTTGTAAAGTGGCCCAATTAGGCCCAGTGGAGATACTGGAGTCAGCAATTTTATGCATAATTGGTCCAAAAGAGTCATATCTCATTCTCACATATGTTGTTTAACTTCCAAATGGGTATCTGAATTTACAATTTAATTTTCAAGAGTTTTTGAAAGTCTGGTCCAAAAGTCCAAAAATCAGGAAAAATAGGGCTACTAGGGAGGGTTGCTTGGGTGTTTGGCTTGTTTGGAGAAATCCGATCAAAGTTTGTAAAGGGAATTTAGAACCTATCTAGAAAGGTTGATCTAGTGGTTTTAAGGCCTTCAATAGACTTAGTTTGAGTCTTGAACCCTTTGAATTCAATTAAGCCCATGTGAGTAAGTGGAATCCCTTGGGTACATTGTGAAACCTTGGGGGTTGTCAAACAAAGGTGTAGAGTCTTGTTGTCCAAGAAATTGGAAGTCTCCAAGCCTCTGCACCAGAAGTCCTTGAAAGTGGCTTCCAAAGTAACATATTTCTTTAAAGCAGCTTTGGTACACAATTCTGATAATATAATAAACTCTTTTAATTTGGATTTTCTACATCATTATGGTAAAATAGTCTCTTTAAGATAGCTTCCAAACTATGTTCAAAAGTTGTCAAACACTTCAGGCTAGAAATTGCACAGAAATCATTTCCAGAATGCAATGCAAAATTGAGACAAAACATAACCTGTGAACATTCAATAAAAAAGAACATCCAGATATATCTTTATTTTACTAGACTTCGAACTGAATCTAGGTTATCTAGATTCTAGATCATAATAGATTTTTAAAATCAAGAAATACTTAAGGGGCACCTGGGGTATGGAGAAAAATCATGCATAAATAGGAACAAGAAATATCTAATAATTCATAAGAAAACCTTGACAACCCAAGCCTTCCACAAAGTTATTCAGGTCCTACATTAAAGGAACCATTAATAGAACGTCATATGCAAAGGTAATCAAGGGGAATAGTTTCAGGATATTATTCAATGCATTCAAAAATAGTCAAAGGCGAATTTAAGAGCAAACAAGTGTGATTTAAGAGTAGATAATTGTGAACTCCAAATTGAGGGAAAGTAAACTAAAAAAATCAAAATGGTGAATTTTATCTAGAAGTCTGATTTCGATCAAGATCAAGTGAAGTTCATATAATCAAAAGTGATTTATGCCCTAATTGGTGTGAATTTCCAAAACTTAAGAGTATACCAAATCAAAATTAGACCAAGAAGAGATAAAATCAGAACTAAAAGAAAAATTTTGAGTTAGATCAAAGGGGTGATTCCATGATCAAAGTTACAAATCCGTGATTTGAGAGGCGACTTAAACCCCAGACTAAGTGGATTCTATCAAGGGTAAACATTTTTAGATTCATATAAAAAATCATAAGGCATTTTACAACGATTTACAACTAGTTTGAAATAAGATCAGAACTTGTAAAGATTTAATTTTGTGCAAAAGTGGTAAAGGGGGATAAGTTGTGAATTTGTGGAGGAAAACGTAGTTTAAGATCATATTTGGGCAAAATTTGTTAGCAAGTAATGCATTTTCAGGTTTTCTGGCAAGTATTGCAGATGTCTTAACAAGTTTGTGATGGATAAAACCAAATTTCAAATCTCCAATTTCTAATCATATCCAAATGCAAATTCAATTCATGATTAAAATATTATTCTTTAAAGTTGTGTTTATCATGAAAAATATTTCAAGTTCTTCAAAGTTTCCTTGGACTCAATTTTTGGTTATAACTTTGATTCAAGTGTTTTCTTTTTGTGCAAGGATTAATACATGAAAAATATGACAATTGAGATCCGCCCTAGATTGTGCAATTTTGAATGCAAAACACTCTATTTAATAGTTTTTTATCAAAGATTGTTCCATGATGCAGATGAATCTTTTGTCTCTATGTAGTGGGTTTGAGTGATTCAATCCTCTCATCTACTGGTGTCAACAGTGCAGCAAGTTGTGCTTCTCTTCATGTTGTTTCTCACTTCTCTTCCAATTTAATGCTAGGGAGAGAATCGTCCTTGGTTTGTGCGAGGAGAAAGACGATGTTACTCCGCCTGTGCTTTGTATTGAACAAAAATGAAGGCCAAGTTGGAGAACAGTCTCTGGTATTTGCCGATTTCTTGAGAAGGGATTTTGAGAATAAGAAAATGAGGTTGTTCAGTAATGGTAGGGCCAAAATGGTTGCACTTGCTTGGAGCCTTGGATAGAAGATTAACTATTCAAAAAAAACATCGCAGAGAAGACCAATGAAAAGAAAAACTCAGAAATATTTGACAATGATTCTTACACAGTAGATTAATGAAAAAAAAATTAAAAATGTTACTTGAAAAAGATGGTACTTGTATTTTTCATTGGCCTTCCTCTTTCGGTCTTGTGTATAAACTATTAAAAAAAAAAGTATAAACTTTGTTTCCTTCTTAATTTTTTTTTGGAGATTCATTTAGTGTTGGTGCGAAAATAATGAGCAGATTGTTGACATGTGGCAGAATTCTTTCATAAGTTGGTGGGGCTATTTCCAGCCCCACCCCATTTCACCTGCTCAAATTGAGAGGCCTAAAAAGTAGGGGCTCCTGTTTTGTAGGAAAATATTTCAAATAAACCTTTAGCCCCCCC
>MU223815.1:26707-47720 GCA_018584345.1 Thuja plicata | reverse complement strand
CAAAAATAGAGCCCAAGCTCCCCCCCCCCGCCATGGGACCCCTTCCTTATAGAGTTCTTAGACAAATCAATAGACAACTAAAATTATAAAAGATAAATGCATAGTTGTAGTTGCATATTATTGTTACCTAATTTCACTAATAAGCTCGATCGGGTATAGCTTTTATGATTTTTTAGATGAAGAGTAAGGTACATTTGTATCATGTTGTATCACATTCATGTGCATAAAGAAAGAACAAAATATTACACTATCACATTGCATTATGCAAATGGAGAATGTCTCACACAAACCGTGAGACTAACTATTATAGTGCAAATGAAAGAGAACATTATAAATTTGTAGATGCAATGAAAAATAAATAGACATATAGAGAGAAGGATGACTCATCATTGCCTAAATGAAAAGTTTGGGTTGAGTTTCCTTGTATCATGTTTAATCTTCCTTCTTGTTTTGTCTTTAGTTGTTGCTTCCTTGTTGCTCCTAGATGGCTACATTTGAGAGAGAGAATGTTGTTAAATCAATGAAGGGTCATCATACACTACATGTACAAACATCTATAAATATATAATTTGATCCTCATATGCATCATAACAAGTAGCATGTCATGGATTTCCAAAGAAAAAAAGAGTGATCAAACACACTTATCATAAGCTCATTTTATATAACAAGTTTGTTTCATGTGCATATATAGGTGTTTTTTTGTTCACAACATGTGAGGTCAAATGGGCTCCCGCAAGGGTTGAGCCCAGCATGCTATTATTACCAATGTAGGGTTACTAAGTCTTCATACCCATTGGAGTTCAATCAAGCAAGCATTCATTGTTTATGAGAGTGATTAGAAAGGTTCACTGATAGAAGCAACAAATATTCACTCAATGTAATTTTGATAGATCTGAAGAAGTAGTGATAATGAATATCATAGAAATATCATAATGACAAATGCAGTAACAACTACTCAATGTAGTGAAAAGATGGTGTATTGCTACAACAATACCGAGCAGAAAGACAATAAACCACAAAGTAGTACTATGACAGAGACAACTACAACCAAGCTCATAGAGTGATTATTGTCTCCAACATAGAGATCAAATGGTCTTATAATGCAAAGAAGTGAAAGTGCAGTCTTTTAAGGGGATAACTCAAAGGTGTTTAGAAACACCTCTATAAAGCATCTACAAGCCAAGAAACAAAGATGACAGGTAAAAGATCAAAAAATGTGTAATTATGTTTTAATAAATTGAGGATTAGACCCATATTTGGACAGAAAGAACAACAATATGCAATACAAGTCATGATTATATTGAAAATCAAGTGATTTCTCTATTACAGATTTGTAGATAGCATTATTGTAATGTAAAATAGAGACAATAGAACTTGGTGATTTTAATCAAAGGCAACGGTCTTAAGATTGAAGTTAACTCAAAGGAGAAGCACCAAAATAGTAAGAAGATCATGACCTTCAAGTAACAATGGCAGAATAATATTATGAATACAGTCATGTGCACTTATTCTTGATGGGGGTATGACGTCATATTAGTAGAGGTATCTAGGGTAAAGTGTGATAGTTGTGTATAAACTCACTTAAAATGTATACATAGTCTTTTCACCTTGCCAAACTATAGTGACAGTCATTAAAATTGTAGAATAAAAAACATAATAGTCATGCATATTGACTACCATAAAAATCATGTTAAAGATAAGCCATAAAAGTAGTCATAAGGCATGTTGTCAAAGCAATGAAATGGAGATAACATATTAGTCTACAATAACAACAAGCAACATAATAGTAGCATGAGAGCACAAGAAATAGTACAATGATAGTAAAAAGATAGCATAATTTATGCAATAAAGAAGACTAAGGACAATGATCAATAAAAAATTCAAGGAATGTATCATTTTACTAGTTCAAAACAAAGATGCAGTCATGGTGTAGAAGCCAAGCGACAAGCACAAGAAAAAGGATAACAAGTATTTGTGATGTGTGAAATGATGATAGAGAAGAGTGTTGAAGGCACTGCTATAATGCATGGAAACGTAATTTCCATGGAGGGAGTAAGCATCACTGTTATAAAAGTTATCATTCATTAAAGCAACAAAGGTTCATGTTTCATACAACTAATAAATGAGAAAATGAATGTTGTAAACAATGAGAAATTACTAGAATTGTTACAAGCATGATTCTCATTGCACCAAAAGATCGACCTATCAATGTTTGATACAACCACTAGAATTATAGAATCCACAGGAGGTGGTTAGTCCCTTGTTAAAAATCATGAGGGGAGCACCGACCATTTTTCCAACAATTGCCTCATCAATGTTACCCGAGGGGATTCAACCCTGTGACCAAGCTCTAATACCACTTGTCACAAGTGTGATTTTCGTTGCACCAAAAGATCAACCTATCAATGCACGATACAACCACTAGACTTATAGAATCCATAGGAGTAGGTTAGTCCCTTGTCACGAATCCTAAGGGGAGCACTGGCCATTTTGCCAACAAGAATAGTGCTACAATGTATCATGAAGAGAAGCATTCAAAACAATGACACAAGATCATAGTGAATGTATCTGCAATGTAGTTAAGGTATGTATAATCATAGTGAAAGATGTTATAACAAAAAATTTGAAGGAGATCCATCTTGTTCATAATAGTGAAATCTATAGGTAATCACAGAACTATTCATTGTCTTAAACATTAATACAACTGTCATCAATTTTGGAGCAACAGTGTGTGGGCAAATGTATTCGTGGAAATATGAATTCTAACCATCAAAAGCGCCAAACACGGTGATCCCTATCATCAAGACAATAATTTTTCAAAATCAAAGAACAATAAGGGTTTCCAAATATATATGCCACAACTTGAATAAAGCCCTCGATTAATGTTAATGTGTCATAAGGGGAAAAGAGAGATTCAATCATTTTTTTTCCTTTTTATAGCAACATGTATAGCATGTTGCAATGGTTTTCTTTGCATTTCTAATCATATCGTAGGAGGAAAATGAGTAGTGGCATGTTGATATGCAGGGCTTTCATAAAATAAAGTAAATTAGCTCTATGTATTAGCATCTCAAGAAAGGGAATAATGGTACAATGAAAGGCCTTTCTTTATAATATATTTACATTGGAAGACAAGAAGCCAAGTGTGCAAACCACATCCTATAGAATTTTTGCCATCAAAGTCTACAATATGATCATATCACAGTAAAGATCACAGAATAAGTACATCCATGACCTACAAAAATAATGAGCCCATGTAATGCCCCACCCGGGAATCCTTGGAACACAAGGATAAAATATGCACTAATAATTTTTTTTTAAAACAAGTTACCTAACAACATGATATAGTAACCAAGTGCAATAGATAAACATCTATTCATGAAAGGAAACTTAGGGAACATGGAAAACTCACATGTTCACCTACACAAGCGGAAGTCTTTCTAATACTTCCAAAGATTTCCAAGCCATAAACCATATACTCGGAACGGAGAACACACGTTCCAGAGATAACTCAATGGAGATCCCAATAATGTTCATGGATTACAAGAAGGAGATACTAGCCTATCTATCCCAAGAAAGATGTTCTTTTTAATCATACAAGTTCATTAACCATGTCATCAAATCATAAGGCACTGAATCCACGTAAGAAGGATTTAAGCTTCACCAATGATAACAAATTTGAACTGTTATGAATAGTGAACATTAATTCATTTAAATAACATTGCATTAACATTTACACATTTAAATATAAGCATTAAACAACTCATCATGACAACATATGCATATATCAATGGAAGTAATTACTAAAATATCCAACAACATATAAGACACAGCACTATGGTAAAATCAGATATAATCATCAACATAATAATCCATTGTTTCTTAAAGAAAAATAAACTAGATATTATCATAAGGCATCATGCCACATCTCTAGCATCATCATGCAAATTTGATCAAAACTGCAAACAAGAACATAAACCAACCATCTACCATAGCTAAGATACTGGAAACCAAAATAAGGTATTGTCATCGAAAGCATCTCATCATGTCGATAACCAAAATAACATAAAAAAGGTATCTCAGATCAAAATAAACATGGAACAGAATGCAACCATGAAGAAATGAGCATGAAATCCACAAGAATAGCTTGTGATATTTGTTGATTTTCTTGGCAGTTTCATGTGGGTTGCTTCTTCTTTGAGCAATGAATTAATTTTGACTTAAGAATATTTTAAAAGACTACATATGTTCTCGCTACAACTTGCTTTCAACCATCCACAAGGCTTAACTTTCAAACAATAAGATCTTTATACTCTTCCTTTGATTTTTGGATTGACTTTTTTCTTGTCCTGCAAACACGATCGACTAGTTCTGATACCAAATGAAGAAATTAAAAAACACAACACAATAAATTGCTTCAAAAAGTGCATAAATATTTTTATTTGAAAACACCTTCTTGATCACGAGATCAAGGATCAACTGACCTAAAAGATCAAAGACAAATAATTTGATTGCAATCTGCCTCTTTATAGAGGTCTTAGACAAATCAATAGACAACTAAAAATATAAAATATAAATGCATATTCATGCATAGTTGTAGTTGCATATTATATTTTGACAAAAGCATGTCTTCAACTGGAGTTAACAAATTCATTATATTTTTAGAACACCTAAATTTTAACTTATAATAAAATCTCATGTTGCAAACTACACATGCAGTTCTTCATGCAAATTCTAAATTTAGCAGTCCTATTTTAAGCTCATGCAAAATCTGTGTTTCTCTTTATGCAGCTGGATGAAATTAATCACTCCAACATTGAACACATTTTTAGTTGGGAATATTTTTTATGCTTGATGTTGAATATTTTTTTAGCAATATGAATGACAATGATTTTTGTTGAGAATTTTTTTAGTAAATTCTATAAAAAAAAATTGAGTATATTTTCAGTTAGGAATTTCTATTACGCTTGATGTGAATATTTTTTTAGGACTATCAATGACAATGATTTTTGTTAAGTAAATTTGAATTAGATTCTATAAAAATTATGGAAGAGAAAGATTCCCTCAATAGATTAATAGTCTAGAAGAATGTAAGGACTTTGATAGAGAGAGATAAGATCATATGCTTGGTGAGGTCAGCTTGGATTCTGGCTTGTTACCTAGTCAACAAGTCTCGTGTATGAACTCTTATTGATAGGATATCTATGGAGTTGTGATCAAGTAAAAGAAATTGAAATATTTTAGAGTTTTCGGTAGTGAGATTATCCTCTTCTATTTTTGGAAAGAGTTCAAAATTAAAGAAACATGAAATAAAATATATCTTTATGGATTATGAGATTGACGTGAAAGGGTAAAGTTTTTTAACCTTATGGTTAAGAAACTTATATTGAAAAAGTTTTATCTTTAGGGAAGTCAAGTCTTCTTTCATATAATATTAAAACTAGGAAAGGATAAATAGAAATATGTGGTTCAACTAAACTTAAAGAAAAAAGAAATTAAACCAAAATTCCATGAATAGTCTTAGAAAGTTGACATGAATGGAGAGATAATTAGATTAAAGAAAAATGACACAAAATACATAGTACCTTTTCTTGGTGGACATTAGCTCATTGGATGCAAATGGGTGTTCAACAGTAAAAATAATTCAAATGGCAATATTGACAAGTACAAGGAACATTAGTTGTGAAGGATTATTCATTTCATTCCAAGGGAAAGCATGTAATGACAAGTAAAATGCATTACATCTGCAAATCAAATAAAAAACCTAGATATATTTAGATCTGCTTTTCATTCACTATGAATCGATTGGTACGGAAACTTTATGGACATTGGTTTATATTCGTCTCATTTAAAGATAAATATGTTAGGGTTTCATTAAAATTTCTTGCAAACTCTGCCCATTTTTATCATTGGCGTAGTTAACAACACAACATAATTTGCACATAATCATGAAGTAAGCCACTTATCATAGCTTTAGTGAGTTTAATTATTTAGGATTTGTATGTGAATGGATGATTTTTTGTTATGTTTTAATAGATTATAAAAATATTATGACTTTTTTTTAATTTTTGTTATAACAACTTATTCATATATCTGCATTTTATATCATAGACTAATCCTAAATAATACAACATAAAATCTGAATTTATTTTGGCACAAATGAGTGAATACTACCATGGTTGACAATCTTGACTCTACCCCTACCAGGAAACATGCACATGAAATAAGTGAATACATGCTTTGGTTTGTATTCCATAGAACCAATTCGTCATCAAAGAAGATCATCAAAAGTCCTTGAAGAATTCTCAATAACCTCATCTTGTTAAGTCCATTCATACTCAAACCCCATAAGGGCACATTTTGAAGATGCATTTTGTCAAACAAATTGGGTGTCTTTTGTGTGCTTCCCTATTTTGTATGCATTTGTATCAAGAGATAATGAAATAAATTGTGAATTGACTAGGTTGGGCACATGTATGTTGCATTTAATGGGACAATGTTGATACCTCTAAATGAAGCCTATGTGTGGTATTGGTGGAATAGTGTCACTACATTATAAATAATTATAATCTATCTCAACTTTTTCTTTAAGATCAATTCAAGAATCATTATCTAAATAATGGCTCAAATTTAATTTCAAGTTTGACTAGAAACATTTTTATAGGATATTATGACCCAGGTATAAAACATTAAGGGAACATACTTCTTCACACTTTCCTCCTAAACTACTCAAAATTTTACTTGAGAGATCAATAGGAACATATTAAAGTGATATATCCATGTTTTCATGAGGACCTTATTGTGTTGCTTGAAAGGAAATTACACCCAATATTAAGATTATGTAAATGTGGAAAGACAAATCTAATTGAAGGTTTTATTGTAATTATTTGTTGCATTTACTTTCCACTTTTATAATTAAGATGCTATGAAGTATTAGTTCTGATTCATGAAGCAACAAGAATGCTTTGTATTATTGGCTCACATAAGTGGAAAATGAGTCAAACAGATTTCAAAGTAAAAATAAATGATTGGTTCTCTTTGAGGATGTGATTTATTTGTTTGCTTGATCTCAAAAAGATAAATCTAATTTAGGGTTTTATACATAATTACATTTGTTGCATTTGTCTTGCTTTCCTAATTGAGATGCTATTAAGTCTTTCTTCTAATTGATAAAGAAACAAGAATTCTTTGTGTTATTGGTTGCTAATGGAAAATGAGTCAAATGGATTTTAAACTAAAAAGAAATGATTGGTTGTCTTGACAAATCTGATTTAGCTATGTGTCATTAGTAAAAAGAATCATGTAATGCTAAGCTCTACCTAGAAAATGCACTCAACAATGTTCAACCAAGTTAGTGTTTTTTACTAAATATATGTTCCTCAAAATAGAGCATGGTATATGTAGTGAAAAATGCTTTATTTTTCTGACTTAGAATTTTTTAAATGTTTGTTGTATATGATGAAAATCCTAATTTATTTGTATAAGAAGATGATAGATTAAATAGTAAATGAACATTATCTTTCATTGGAGAAAAATGGACTTTTCAATTTAAAATAAAATATTTTATTATATATGTCATTGGTTAGAAGAACTATCACATATACACAAATACATCATCCAATAAATTTCAATTTCCCTCTATGCCAGCAAAATGTGTCAATTATTGTTGGAAAATTGGATGTGTTTTCTGTCTACTATGTTGATTAGATGTCTGGTGTAAAGATCAAATGGTTTTGATATATGTTACGAAGTTTGGTTGACAAATATGCAGTTTTGCCAGTAACGCAAAATTTTCAGATGAATGGTGACAGAAGGTTACTGAAGATGAGGAAACTTGCACCTCATGGGATGTTGTAGAGGTTTTCTACATACTTCATGTTAAATTTGAGTTTCTGACATGATGATTTGATCAATCAATGATGTCATGGATGAAGACTGGTTATTTTGTCTATTGTCAGTGTTACAGAGTTACAGAGTTGCATAGATTGCTTTCATGCAAGTATTGTAGATGAGAACTTTGGTTGCATAGATGGGAATGTGTTAAGGACATAGAAATATGTCTACCATTCAAAGGGTTTGTGATTCTGATGATCTGCAAGGTAGTTACAAGTATTTTAGTGGAGGATGACAGTGTTCTTGAATGCTTATCACAAGATGTTGGTAGATATGATGGGTGTAATGAATTTATTTGTTTATTTGAGCTTAATGATACCTTCGGATGATCTAGGATTATGTGTCTGATGAGTTGGTAGTTTACAATGATCTAGGTGACCAATTTCAATGAATCTAAGTTATGTTTTTGTGATCTTAGTCGACATGTTAAGGAAAGACTATAAAATGATTTATAAGAGATCAATATAACATTTTAGAGTTATGATCATGTTCTCAAGATGTTACTAATAGATCTAATGGATGTTTGGAAAGTGTGCAGAGATCCTGATGGTTGATTTTGGCACTGAAGATAGAATGATTAGGGATTAGGTTTTTACCAACCTAGTTCTTGATAAATATGGTGAATTAGGGTTTGATTGGTGTATCATGTGTATGCACCATTATTTTTGAGATTGTGGAATTAGTTGTATGGTAGTGAAGAAATTTTGCAGATCTAGTAAAGGTTGAATTTCTTGTCTATGGCGGGCCATGAAGAATTGTAGCAAGGGATCTGACTGTACTGAAAAGGAACTAACCGAGGCATAGTGAGATGCTACTATCCAGTTCATGAATTATCATATTGGTGTCTGAAAAGTGTTTGTAAGTCAATAAGACTTTGAATTGTAATTGTAAGTAAGTGTGACTTCCTTAGGGTGGGTGCCCAAGGTGAATTGAGTAGCGAACTCTAGGCAGTGTGCCTTGAATGCATGTGCATTCCTCATATTGTAATAAGCTATATTTATAACAAGGTATTAGTCTTGTTGTGGGTATCAACCCCATTGTGATTTTTACCCTAGTTTGGGTTTCCACAATAAAAATATTTGCATTATGTGGTGTTGATGTTTTCTGATTTATGTTTAAATGTTTTACTTTTTGTGAATCAGTAATAACAGTTTATGTGATCAAGGGTTTTAGAGTTTAAGTATTTTGGTAGCAACTGATTCACCCNCCCCCCCCCCCCCCCCCCCACCACACACACACACCCACACCCTCCCCCTTAGTTGCTTCTTGCCTATTTCCTATAATTATATGTAAAGAATGCTATTAGACACTAATAAACAAAATGCTAATGTATTTCTCAAGATTCAAGGAACATTTGTTTGCTTCTCTAATCCTTCTTTTGATGATTTTATTATAGGGAATATACAAGCCTACACATTACCATGTATTACTTGATGAAAACATGTTTGTACAAGTAGATAATATTTAAATTTGTGTTCATCTATGTCATATATGTACAAATAAATGATTATTTCGTAGTTACTTGTGATGTTAATTTTATAATAGTGTATAAGACTATTATAATTAATTTATTTACATAAATAGATGATAGGTTATATAGTAAATGAAGAAAAGCTTTCATTAGGCAAAAATGAACTTTTCAATTTAAAATGAAATATTTTGTTGTACCCTTAACTAGAAGAACTATCACGGATACACAAATATATCATCCAATAAATTTTGATTTCTTTGATGGTGTGCACTAAAAGTTAAAAGATGTTAATAGAACAAGAATTGTAGTACTCTAAATCTAGTTTCTAAACTACTTAAGTTTTTAAAAAATAGAAAAGATTAAGAGGGTCAAATCCTTTGCACATGGAAAATTATTTCTGATTTTTTAAGAAAAAAATAGCATAGTGTATCACATACGCATCAAATAAGTCATAGTGAGATTTACTATTTTTGGAAAATCCTATTGTAGAAAGATAGATACTAGTGAGAGCTAGAAGTTGTATATTTTTTGTTGATTATTTTATTTATTTTTAATAATTTTTTGAAAGTGGGCACATCCTGAAAATAAGATGTATGTTCGTGCGTGAAACATAACTTGCATCAAAAATAATTAAAAATGATCTTTTTAAAAGTGTAAAGAATTAAGTGCATAACAATAATATATGTGTGTTTGTGTGTGTGTGTGTGGGTGTGTGTGTGTCCGTGCATGCATGCGTGTGTGTGTATTGTCAAGTAGATCAAAAGTTTAAAAAAATGGTACACATATGTCTCTAAGAACTATGGAAACATTGGTAAAAAAAACTTTAATATGTTAATGTAGACCAAAAATACAAAAAAAAATATGGTTAGAAAGATCAGAAGATGTGTGAAATTATGGTGGAAATTTTACAAATACATAATTGATGACATGTAAACTTAATGACGAGGAAGTCAAGCAACCTGCTTTGAAAAACAAAACACGTGAAAAATGAGAGAAATGGAGGGAAATGAGGCTCCCAAGTCTCAACCTTGCTATCTAAGCCTATTAACTAGCCTTATTCTTGGCTTAGAAATTTACCAAACCAAAGCACATTTGGGTTATTTGAATTTGAATTAACTCAATCATATTAGGGGTGTTTAGTTATTTTTTTGGTGGGTGGTCCCTTTCTTGCACACCATCTTGGTGCACTTACCCCATGATATCACATATTAATAACAAAATGCAATTTTCTTTCTCAAGATGAATGGAACATTTTTTGTTTCTCTTATTCCTCTTTTGATGATTTAATTATAGGGAACATCCAATCCTACATATTACCATGTATTACTTGATGAAAACAAGTTTATTGTAGATAATATTCAAATTCTAATATCATTATGTAATTTCAAATTCTGATATTATAGATGATTTTATAGTAGGGAATTATGATATCATTAATAAAAATTTGTGTTCATGTATTGTCATTTATGTACAAATAAATGATTATTTTTTAGTTACTTGCAATGTTTTATTTATTGTAGTGTATAAGTCTATTGCAATATATATTTTATATCACGAGTATCAAAGAAACACCACAACCATACACAATAATATTTGCAGGTAAGTTTGGACTCCCTAAAGGCTTCTAAAGTAATTTCAATGAGTTTTGTCTTCCAATTATTTCTATTGAATTTTCATTTTGAAGTTGAATGATTGTGATGTTTATGCTTGAATTGTATATATTGGCTCCAATGAACTATGTCTGTCTAGTTTCCACACAAATGAAACATAAATAGTAAAGGCTAAGGACCTTTTAGAATCTATGTCTTGATCTAGAAGAGGAGGTGGTTTTATTGCATTAGGAAAGGGAATATTCTAGAGCTCCCCAAGTTGCATAGATATGTTTGTTATTTGTTTTTTTCTTGTTGATTCTTGAGTACTTCAAATTATTTTTAGATGAATCCCTTTACTCTTGTACTAAGTAAGAAAATATTTTTGACTTAGAAGTAGCAACAATTTATCTCAGTAATTTGTCAAATCTCTACTCACTTTATCTCTCAAATTAGTGTTTCTATTCATCACCTCTATGAGCATCACCTAGATGCAATGAGTGCTAAGTGTTCCATTCATTATCATGAGAGATGGGTTCATGTGAACCACTACTCATAAAACATGGGTCAATGAGTTTGACTTAAAAAACTACACAGTTGAATCCTAATAGCAATATCACAATTTGACTTGATGTGGAAAATGTTTCCTACTTATCAATTGATGAGCTTAAGAGGCTTTCTAATGAATGGTTCATAAGGCACAACACTTGTTGAAGGTTGTGCAAATGGGGTTGCAATAAGAGTGGGTTTAACCATGGAGGAAAATTTGTAGTTAAGTGCGCTCGAGCTGGAGTAGTACTAGGATGGGTGACCTCTCGGGAAGCCCTAGTGCTTCACCTCTATGAGAATCACCTAGATGTAATGAGTGCTAAGTATTCCATTCATTATAATGAGAGATGGCTTCATGTGAACCACTACTCATGAAACATGGGTTAATGAGCTTGACTCAAAAAAAACTACATAGTTGAATCCTGATAGCAATATCACATATGTAACCAATTCAACTCTTTTATAAGTGAGTCATTTTATGTAAAATTTGATGCAGCACATCATAATGTTTTAAGTAGTATCTATTTGGAGCAAGATTTATTTATGTAGAACTTGTATATTGGGTTGAATGTATATGGTGCTAGCATGTGTGTTTAGTTAAAAATGTTAATTAAGGTGTTAATATGAAACTGGTGACATTGTTGGTTAGGTTTTGGTTTGTCTACATATATGATTTATGTATCCCAAACTGTCTAGATTTTAATGCATCGGGATCCTAATGTGTATTGATCAATCTATCAATAAGCTTTGGGGTATAATACTTGTGGAATTAGGACATTTTTTTGCAATTATCTAAACCATTATTACCTTGTTTTAAGAAGCATAAAAAAATGTGTTTCTTTTAACTTCATTTTCAAAATGAACCCTCTATAGTGGATTTTCAATTAATATTTACCTTTAATTCCCTATTAGTGTATCCCTTAAACCTCCTATTGGTGTAAGTCCTAGCTTTATTTATAAAAAAATATTAGCCAAGTGAATCTAGTATTATATTAGCACCTACCCTTTTGCCTTTACATTAAAGGTTATAAATTCTTTTTAACATGTCATTGTGTATATCCTCCAACTTTTATAGATCATGAATCCACCATTCTTTCATGGATTGTGTCAATAAAATTTCATGATCTTTCTTGGTTTTCACATATATTTATGGTAATGTCCTCTTATTTTATTTATGTTGGAGAAAAATTACATGCACTCAGTATTCAAAGATTTATGGTGAAGTCGAGGGCAACTTGAATACAAAGAGGGTTCAAAAGAGAGCTTTGAGATTCATAATGGTTCATGGCTACAAATTATTGGTTATGTCAGATGTTTTATTTTAAATAGTTGCTAGTATTCACAATTTTTATTTTCTTATTTTTATTTTTTATTCCCACATGATTGTGATAATTTTGCATATGCTATGACGACTTTCTATCATGATATAAATTCTCACCTAAAATTGCATTTATGTGGTAGTGTTATACATGAAAAAATTATTGTCTAAAATCTCTCGAACCTCTCTATCTGTAATCCTCCCAATGTAACCTATTAAAGATATTACGTGTGAGGTCTAAGTTTTTGCATTGTCCCTGCATGCATGATACTACAATTAGTAGAAGTGATCTTCTCTTTCCACCACATGTTTTATTTCTGCACTTTTGTAATCATGTCTGCACGTGCCATTACTTCATTCCCAGAATTTTTCAAATGACCAATCTACAAATCTATTATAAGTGTATGGGAGTGTTGTCGAACTGCTGCACCTTATACATTGGTACCATTGTTTGATATTTCTTGTTAAAAAGGTTTTCATACATTTTAAATAAATTCATTGGGTATGTCTAAGTTAGTTGATCCAATTTATTATCAATGGATCAATGCAATAGAGATCATAGGTTGCTAACAACTATTGGATCATATGGATTACATGTATGTTGTAGAAATATAGGTAAAATTTTAAAGAAGATGGTGGGTGTGGGTGAGTACGATTGTGTCTAATAATGAATCACTTCAAAAGAATTGTTCTAAGTGGAAATGTTAATGTAAACATAAAGAAAGGCAAGCGTGTGTCATTGATTACCAACCTTAAACATGGAAGATATTTCAATTTTAAGCCACCCATAAAGATCACAATATCTCCCATAAATTTAATAAAATCTACATTCTTATAAACTTAATAAAATCTACATCAAGTTTATTGTCGGAATTGAAAGAGATGGAGAAAATATGATTTGTTGACTTTTTAATACAATCCATTCCAATGAATCAATGAAGATTTTTAATGATGTCTCTGAGATAGATAGTCTATGGGACTCAAAACTAAGAACAACATAATGACCACTAAAGAACCAACCGACCAATTTGACAATCCAATTTAGAACGATTGATAATCCCTTTCTGTTGTAATTTTGAACTTGGAAAGTTGTTATTCTTACAAATTTTTCCTCCTCCAATAAAATATTTAGAAATTCAACTTTTAAAATATCCATATATTTTCTATGAATGTCCTCAAAATCCACCTGGCTCATTTTACGTCCACCAACCCAGACATACAAAGAAATGGACCAAAAAAAAAAAATTCTTGCAAGCAGCAACCACAATTTCACGACTGTATTAAGAATCAAACTTAGAATCTCTAATCTAGTCTAGATCAATATGTTTCATTATGTTTTTGCAAGAGGTATGTATTTAGAAATATTGTATTAAGAATCGAACTCAGAATCTCTAATCTAGTAGATAAGTACTTTTCATTATGTTTCTGCAGGAGGTATGTTTTTGGGTAAATTTCTAATTGTGCTTCATTCTTGATTGTAATCGTAAGAGACAACCTTCTAAGGTCACACATAAATGAAAAATGTGGTCAATGCCAACCTTGAATGAAATAAGAAAATGATCAATATTATAGGTTAAATAGTACAACCAAGGTTGGAAATGGGGACCTTTAGTGTGCAAGAATGACTTGATAACCGACTACACCATGTTGATTTTCAGTAGCTTGAAAGGTGCTCCATGATAGTGGAGTTTCTTAAAGTGCTACTCGAGTTAGATGTTCAGCAATAGCATGTTTCCTTTTTCAGTCATAGAATATTTTATGGTTGTGAGATTGAGATAAGACCAAGAGTGGTTTTATGTGTATAAGGAAAGTTTCTTTTCTCTTACATCATGTAAGGAAAGTTTATTTTCTCTTGCATGTTGATGATTATCAGCAGAATATATAGATGAGATTGTTGTAGAAATCATTATTATAATTTCTGAAGGAAATTTTGTTCTAGAGGTTGAATAGAAGATTCAACATTTGCATGTTTTTTCTCACACTGGGATTTCCTAGCTAAATTTTTTCTATTGTGATATCGTGTTCAATTTATTCTTAATGTTGCTTCCACTGTTATTAGTTGTTAATTATCTCATTGTATTGATTGTTATAAATCAGATAGACAAGAAGTTTTGGTTCTATTCTATGAAATTTATTATGCAATTAATCTGTTACTGGGTAATGATAAATTAACATGGTATCAAAGCGCTAAAACTCTAAATACAAAGTCAAGATTTTTTATGCATATTTCAGGAAAAGAAAAATAGAATTTTATCTCTAGTTTCTTTTGTGACTATGGCAACCATTGTTTCATATGAGGACAGACTTGAGGGTGTGTATAACTTCTTACAATGGAATTTCAGATTACTTTTGTTCTCAAGGAGAATAGGTTATGGATCTATGCCAATACTAAAGTGGTTCCACCAACAAATGATATTGTTTCCCTAGATTCACATGAAGTCAAGGAGACCAAGGCTTAGAGGATTATCATTGATAGGGTAAGAGATCATTTGATTCCTCATTTATCCATAAATGGCATCGCCAAAGAAATATGGGATACACTCACAAAACTTTATCAGAGCGACTATCAGAGTCATAAGATAATGTTCAAGAAAAAATTGCATAACACCAAGATGTCCAAGGGAGAGAGCATGACCTCTTACTTGTCCAAACTGACACAGGCCAGTGATGATTTGGTTGTTGTTGGAGAGATGATAATTGGTAATGAGTTGGTGTTGATAGCCCTAAATGGTTTTTCAAAGTACTAGGAAATGTTTGTCAAGTGTGTTACTGGGTAATGAGAAATTAATCTGTTACTGGGTAATAAGAAATTAACATGGTATCAGAGTGATAATACTCTAAATACAATGTCAAGTTTTGTGACATAGATTTTAGGAAAATAAAATTAGAATTCTATCTCTAGTTTCTTTTGTGACTATGGAAACCAGTGTTCGATATGAGGACAGGCTTGAGGGTGTGTCTAACTTCTTACAATGGAATTTCAGATTATATATGTTCTCAATGAGAATAGGTTATGGATCTATGCCAATACTAAAGTGATTCTACAAAAAAATGATCTTGTTTCCCTATATTCGCATTAAGTCAAGGAGACCAAGGCTCAGAGGATTATCCTTGATGAGTTAAGAGATCAATTGATTCCTTATTTATTTGAAAAAGATCCCGCCAAAAAATATGGGAGACACTCACAAAACTTTATCAGAGCGACTATCAGAGTCGTAAGATGATTCTCAAGGATAAATTTCATATCACCTAGATTTCCAAGGGAGAGAGTGTGACCTCTCACTTGTCCAAACTAACACAAGTTAGTGACGAGTTGGTTGTTGTTGGAGAGACGATTGTTGGTGATGAGTTGGCGCAGATAGCCCTAAATGGTTTTACAAAGTACTGGGAATTTTTTTTAAAGTGTGTTGTCAACAAATATTGACTACATGTCTGGGAAAGGTTTTGGGATGATTTTGTCAAGGAGGAGATCTCTGAAAGTGCTCATTGTGTTGGTCAAATGAAGAAGGCTGCAGATGAAGAAAATATTGCTCTTGCAAGCAAGGGTAAGCAGAAGTTCAATAAAGGGAAAGCTGAAGGGTCTTCTTCCAAAGATGGGAAGAATAAATATCTTAGCAAGATTTAAAAAAAAATTCACCCATCAGTTGGGTCACAATCTCAGTCAATGTCCAGGTAAGAAAAAAAAGGACAAGCGAAAGTGTAAAGGGGATAAATAATGTAAAGGATAAAAATGGATTGTTTATTAGAATGTAAGATTGTCCTCTTAACCCCAAATTTCATAAAGGGAAGATCCAAATTGATTAACCCTAAAGAAAGGGTCAATGCATAAAGGAATCAACCTCTTAAGGATAGGGATACAGAGAAAAATCCTAAATTATGTTTTATAGAAAAGAGTGTGTAATAGATTTAGGAAGATTAAAACTTTAATTGAAATGAATTGAACACATGTACTAACCTCAAAATGCAATAGATCTATATAATTTTGTTTTCGAGCGTCTGTACTGAGTTTTTGAGAATTCTACAACCGGATCTAGAACAGAAACACAGAGACGAAGAAAACCCATAAATCTTTTCTGAATCTGGCTCAGGTCTGATTTTAACCCAAGAATGAATGTCACCTTTGACCCAAAAAGTTCTGATTCTGACCCAGAAATGAATGTCTCCTTTGACCCAAAAGTTCTTATTATGACCCAGAATTTCTGATTCTGACCTGCACAGTTTGACAGAAAATTTGTTTTCGGATTCTAAAAGTTTGCCGAAAAAGGTATTTGAATCTGCACTCCAATTTGTTGTTTCAAACCTGTCCCTGCAAGAAAAATGGTTTGTATGTTGGGGGGGTTCCTTGGTCAAACCCTAGTTTTGGAATTAACCTTATAATTGAATTAAAATTTTATAGATAAACAAAGTAAATGAACAAATTCACCTTGCTTGTATAGGGATTCGAATCTGTGGATCCACAAGTATGTATGCACCAAATAGATGTAGAATGTATAATGTCGGATATAGGATGTCTCAAATACATTACTTGTAGATATTCAACACCAATCTTGAATGGATCCTTGAATAGGAAGAGGCTTGGAGGAATGTGGATAGAGAAATATTCAACAAGAGGGCTCTAGAGAGCTTGAATCCTTCAATGGCTACCAATGGATCTCCTTGATGAATTGAATGCTTGAATTCTTTAGAGTAGATGATTTCTTCTTAGCTTTCTCTTCACACATAGATTTCACTTTGATCGTTCTTGCTTGGTTGGTGATTTATGGTTCCAAGTCTTAGAGAAAATGAGACGAGAAGGCTTCCTTATATATGAATCTAGGGCACAATCTTCTAGAGAGGCCTACATAGGAGAATTAAATTACAATTAGAGATATATTCCTAGAAGTGGACCTATATTAAATATAATTTCAAGATTCATTTCCCTGAAGACCAAAACAGCCGACCCGAAAGCGGGAATTAAATCTTTCCGAAGCCCGACATCCGAAAACTTGAAATCTGGACACTGTGTAATACCCTCTCGGATGACTATACTATTATTTTGTGTTTGGAATTTTGACATAAACTATATGATTTTAGTTGTTTACATTTTGGTAGATCTAGATGATATTATGCTCAGTTAGATGTTTTGATATATATGTGTTCATGATTAATGTCTTTATGAAAAACAATTATTATATGTAATAAATGGAATTCTAACCTTTCCCACTTATAATGTGCTATTCTGACTAACGTGCTTTCAACAATCTTTTATGATGCTTTACTTTTGGTATATATGTCAGATGTGTTTTCATGACTTAGGACGAAGTCGTAGTTACTCACTTAGCTGAGGTCCACACGATGTATCGATACTAGTCATCTATTTGCAATGCCTTATATATGTATATATATGTTTCTATGCACATGTATCTCTCCTTGGTGATGCAGGATTGTAGGTACCGAGCATCATCTCCACCTGGCTTCACAGGTCTGAGTGTGCTCTCTAAATCCTCAATCATTGTTGTGACGGAGATAACACCTGGTTCCACAAGACTAAGCCTTACCTTGATCCATGTTCCGGGGTTGGGTTTTTTTTGGGAATTGTCTTTTATTATGGATTGTTGTTTGTTTATTGATGCTTGACATTTGGGTCAATTGTGGATATTTGTTATTTTCCCTAGAGCTAGGTGGATATTATTTGTGTTTGAATTGTGGTTAATAATTATTGGATGGTATGATGGAGTTATATATGCGTGGTAATATACCTTTTCTAATGTATTTAAATAATGTGTGATTTTAATACTATGTGCTTGGTTATATATATACACATAGGCATATGGGTGCACACATATGCATATGTCTATATATAAATATATTTATGTAATTCTATAAATATGCCTATATTAATGTTTTAATAATTGGATGTGTGTATGTAATTATTCATTATGTGCCTTTCTTGTTTTTAGAAAAGAAATCAATTGTCATATGAAAATTACATTATTCTATTAATAAGGAAAGTAATTAATCAAAGTAAAAAGTTGGAATAAATAATAAAGAGTTACCTTAAGCATGAAATAAAACATAGAGTAACTAAGGAGGTAATTCAACTAAAGTATTCTCGGGAAACTACCTATGCATTAAATTTATCTAAAAGACTATTATGTTCAAAACTATTAACCAATAAAACGTTATGGATGGTTGCATCGGTTGAACTCCCCGAGCAATCTAGAAATGTATTTATATTAAGGGAATATAGTAAGTAGGAGTTAGGGAAGGACGGAGGAAAATTATACTCAGAGAACTTTATACATATTTGGAAACTATTAGTAGGATAGAGGGAAACATTGGGAGAGCATCTGACTGGTTAAAAGGCTGAAGGAGCATAGGCTTGGGAGAATAGAATTGGATTGCGTCAAAGGTCTCCGCTCTACCCGAAAAAGAGCATCCTGCCTATTTAATTACTATGATTGTTTACTGTCTTCTGTGGTTATATGAACTATGGAGTTCCTTTGTGTGTATTTAAATGTTTATGCTTTCTCATCTGAATACAATAATGAAGTATGCTTGATAGAGAATTTAGTTTATGAGTTGTTGTATATTGTACTTCTCTATGTATTTCCTTCTTAGAATTTATTTTTCTTCTAATAGAACCCCATTCTGTAGATGTTTTGTAGACTGTCTTCTTCTTTAAACTTTGTCTTGGGTGGTCACCTTTCTGCACCTTGCACGTCCGGGCAGAAAGTAAGTAGATTTTCCATAAGGGTAGATGTGTTTGAGGGATTCTTTAGAAGGAGAACTAAGGATTACCAAATGGGTATCTCTCTGATTCTGCCTTCTGGGTCTCCATCTTATTCAATTTTTACCCGGAAGGTGGAATTTGAAGGTTGCTGTCCGGAGGATGCACAGGTCCTGACCACCTACACAGAACTAGGTACCACCTACACAGGATGCATGACCACCTACATAGGAAGAACCACCTGCGCAGGTTTTACCACTTGCGCAGATTAGGTCACCACCTGCGCAGCTTAGACCACCACCTGCGTGGCTTAGGGCTCCATCTGGGCAATACTCTTCCAGTTGATGTTTTAGGGTTTTTAGAAGGGTTTAGGGTTTGGGTTTGACCAAGGGTTGGCTCTAGAAGTTTTTCTTACTTTCAGAATACCCTATTTATACATGTTGTTATACTTTTGATCATTTATAAGCTTGTTATAAGATTTGGAACCCTGATTAGGGTTAGGGTTGTTTCATGTACCCTAGGAACCTTGTGTGACCTTTATGTTCCATGTGGATGTTATGAACTCTTGTATACTCTTTCTGCTTATCCTTATGTGCTTTGATGAATTTGATAGAGGTAGGAAACCTAGGAACACTAGGTGAGTGGCTCACAGTGTGGGGTCGGGGCCCTAAGTGGCTACTACAAGGGTAACCCACTGTGGAGTTAATTAATCCAGTGATAACAATAATAATTTATGGGAAGGGAATTAAACATTAATAAGATAAGCCTCGCTCATGCAAGTAGTGCTAGTAAAGGCTACGGATGGGAGTGGGAGAAGGTACTATTGCGATAGCACAATCAGACAGTCTCATCCCTATGAGAGATGTTTGGTTCTGCATGTGTCTACTTGGGGGCTGGGGCCCAGAGTGGCTGACCAGGGTAACCCAAGGGGTGAGGGCTATGCAATGACACTCACCTAGCATGTCTTAGAGTTTCTACCGATGTTTTTTATGTTTTGTATTCTTCTCATGTTTTCAATTATGTTTTGTGGAAATGCACTACCCTCTCCTTAGGAATGACCTAGTTATCACCTTCTTGTGTGGATCATGGTGTTTATCTCCTAGCATGGGGGAGTGGATCCTTTTTGGGTATCCACGTGGTTGGGTGGTAAATATTTTATCAAGGTATTTCTCGTAGAGTTGTGGATGGACCCTGTTTGTGCTTTCTCCAGAATTGCAAAATATGAAGACTTTCTTGTTGTTCCTCATTGTTAATCATGTAATGATATTTCATTAATGTAACCTCCCAAGAGGAGATGAATGTAAATCAATATTTTATATATTTCAGATTGATGTAATGGGATGGGTAGTTTTAGGATAATGGGAAAAGGGATCAACTATCTTTCAATGTAAAAGATGTATTTATCAAAGAAAAGAAGTGATCTTTACTTATGGAAAATATGTTAGAATTATGATGTTTCATGGTTATGAAAGAGAATAAAAGAA
>MU223815.1:3435-20640 GCA_018584345.1 Thuja plicata | reverse complement strand
AATTCTATAAATATGCCTATATTAATGTTTTAATAATTGGATGTGTGTATGTAATTATTCATTATGTGCCTTTCTTGTTTTTAGAAAAGAAATCAATTGTCATATGAAAATTACATTATTCTATTAAGAAGGAAAGTAATTAATCAAAGTAAAAATTTGGAATAAATAATAAAGAGTTACCTTAAGCATGAAATAAAACATAGAGTAACTAAGGAGGTAATTTAACTAAAGTGTTCTCGGGAAACTACCTATGCATTAAATTTATCTAAAAGACTATTATGTTCAAAACTATTAACCAATAAATAGTTATGGATGGTTGCATCGGTTGAACTCCACAAGAAACCAATCCAAAAATGTATTTATATTAAGGGAATATAGTAAGTAGGAGTTAGGGAAGGACAGAGGAAAATTATACACAGAGAACTTTATACATATCTGGAAACTATTAGTATGATAGAGGGAAACATTGGGAGAGCATCTGACTGGTTAAAAGGCTGAAGGAGCATAGGCTTGGGAGAATAGAATTGGATTGCGTCAAAGGTCTCCGCAGGACTCCAGGTAGGCTCTACCCAGAAAAGAGCATACTGCCTATTTAATTATTATGATTGTTTACTATCTTATGTGGTTATATGAACAATGGAGTTCCTTTGTGTGTATTTAAATGTTTATGCTTTCTCATCTGGATGCAATAATGAAGTATGCTTGATAGAGAATTTAGTTTATGAGTTGCTATATATTGTACTTCTCTGTGTATTTCCTTCTTAGAATTTATTTTTCTTCTGATAGAACCCCATTCTGTAGATGTTTTGTAGACTATCTTCTTTTTAAACTTTGTCTTGGGTGGTCACCTTTCTGCACCTTGCACATTCGGGCAGAAACTAAGTAGATTTTCCATAAGGGTAAATAGTTTTGAGGGATCCTTTAGAAGGAGAACTGAGGATTACCAAATGGGTATCTCTCTGATTTTGCCTTCTGGGTCTCCATCTTATTTAGTTTTACCCAGAAGGTGGAATCTGAATGTTGTTGTCCGGAGGATGCATAGGTCCTGACCACCTGCGCAGAACTAGGTACCACCTATGCAGGATGTGTGACCACCTACGTAGGAAGCACCACTTGCATATGTTGTACCACCTGTGTAGATTAGGTCACCACCTGCGCAGCTTAGAGCACCACCTGCGCAGCTTAGGGTTCCATCTGCGCAAGACTCTTTCAGTTGATGTTTTAGGGTTTCCAGAAGGGTTTAGGGTTTAGGTTTGACCCAGGGTTAGCTCTAGAAGTTTTTCTTACTTGCAGAAAACCCTATTTATACATGTTGTTATGCTTTTGATCATTTATAAGCTTGTTATAACATTTGGAACCCTGATTAGGGTTAGGGTTGTTTCATGTACCCTAGGAACCTTGTGTGACCTTCTTTATGTTCCATGTGGATGTTATGAACTATTTTATACTCTTTATGCTTATCCTTATGTGCTTTGATGAGTTTGATAGAGGTAGGAAACCTAGGAACACTAGGTGAGTGGCTCATAGTGTGGGGTCGGGGCCCTAAGTGGCTAGTACCCGGGTAACCCACTGTGGAGTTAATTAATCTAGTGATAACAATAATAATTTATGGGAAGGGAATTAAACATTAATAAGATAAGCCTCTCCCATGCTGGTAGTGCTATTAAAGGCTACGGATGGGAGTGGGAGAAGGTGCTATTGCGATAGCACAATCAGACAGTCTCATCCCTATGAGAGATGTTCGGTTCCGCATGTGCCTACTTGGGGGCCGAGGCCCAGAGTGGCTGACCAGGGTAACCCAAGGGGTGAGGGCTATGTGATGACACTCACCTAGTGTGTCTTAGAGTTTCTACCAATGTGTTTTATGTTTTGTATTCTTCTCATGTTTTCAATTATGTTTTGGGGAAATGCACTACCCTCTCCTTAGGAATGGCCTAGTTATCACCTTCTTGTGTGGATCATGGTGTTTATCTCCTAGAATGGGGGAGTGGATCCTTTTTGGGTATCCACGTGGTTGGGCGGTAAATATTTTATCGAGGTATTTCTCGTAGAGTTGTGGATGGACCATGTTTGTGCTTTCTCCAGAATTGTGAAATATGAAGACTTTCTTGTTGTTCCTCATTGTTAATCATGTAATGATATTTCATTAATGTAACCTCCCAAGAGGAGATGAATGTAAATCAATATTTGATATATTTCAAATTGATGTAATGGGATGGGTAGTTTTAGGAAAATGGGAAAAGGGATCAAGTATCTTTCAATGTAAAAGATGTATTTATCAAAGAAAAGAAGTGATCTTTACTTATGGAAAATATGTTAGAATTATGATGTTTCATGGTTATGAAAGAGAATAAAAGAATTGGCCATATTGATATTGTAAATACAATGATGTTTTATTTCTAAATGGCATGCAATAGTTATTAGGAAAGTTCATTACTTTATGTGCACTTCTTTTAAAAGTTTGAAAAGAAAGGAATCCTGAAATGTTAGAAGTTAAATGATTTAGACGAACCAAAGTTTATGTAAAGAATATGTTAGAGACTATGTTATAATGAAAGTGATGAAATCTTATGTTCTTTCTTTAATAATGGAAGTTATGGTTAAGTCTTGTTTGTTGGGGAACCTAGGGAGAATCTGTAATCAAAATGTGTAACTTTAGAACTTTAAAACAAAAAATATATATGCATATAGACTCTTAACTGAGTAACCTTTCTAGTTTCTTCCTAGTTCCCTCGTGGGGCATGACACCCTGGATCAAAATTGAGTTTGATTCTGACCTAGGTCAGGGTCGAGGTCGACCTTGACCTAGGTCAAGGTCAAGTTTGACCTTGACCCAGAAAGGTCATTTTTTACCTTGAGGTCAAAAGTCTCAGGTTTGCAAATTAGAATGCCAGAAATAGGCCGAAGAGAAGTGGGAAATGGGGAAGAATAGGGGGGAAATCCAGATCCAAGTCAGAGACCCATTCAAGGCACTTGACATGACCCCAAACAACTTACTCGAAGGGATAACCAAGTCTACAATGGAAGTGCTTCCATTTTATGACTATACATTTAGCCCCCACTTTAGCAAGAGTATGGACTCGATGCAAACTCTTGGTAAAGGAAATCATGAAGAAAAGATAATCTTATTGAAATCAAAAGGGACAAAGGAATCTTCAAGCCCCTAGGGACTTATGTCTTTATAAACCCTAAGGTCATGATAAGAGAGATATCACCAGTTAAAGAGAAAAAGAGAGAGGGTGTGACTACCTAGCCCAATGAGAACTTATGTCCCATTGTGAACCAACAAAGGAAACAGTGCAACTGGAAAGATGGAGCTGACCTGCCTAGTGAATGTGGCTACTCACTAGTCAACCCATCAGGGAGATCCAGTCTTAAGGGATCAAAACATTGTAAATTAAAACTGGATGGATCAAGAGATCCTATAAGGTAAAAATCCATGCTTTAAGGATTAGTCTTTAATCCATAAAGGGAAAAAGTTTTAAGTTGAAAAATATTTTGAAAGTGCATGTGTGCAAAAAGTGAGTAGAGTGTATGCCCCCACATTAAAGTCTTTGCTAACACTTTAACATGAGCAATGGCTTTAACAGAAACATAAACAAATCTACTGATTATGTTTCCACTACGAGATGCCCCCAAACGAAGACAAATCAAGGGAGATACCACATAAACATACAAAGAACACATAAGGGATCTACCTACTGTGGGGTCAGTATGATCATAAGATAATATGTATATATAGATATGATATTATAGAAAATGAATTGACATCGGTCCCCAAAAAAATTAGAACTACAATCATAATGGAGGAAAGAAAACACAAGAGTTACGAAGAAGAGACTTTTTGGACCACAACATGGAGACCAAAAAGAATCAGTGCTACCATGTCGTAGATCCAAGTGGACTACACAAGGAAAAAATTTACGAACAATAGCACTAGTACAACATAACATGAAAACAACATATAGAAGAGTAGAGATACATATAGAGGAATTTCACAATAGGCTTGATTCATTTATCACCTTGCACCAACAAAATAACAGGGGTCGTATAAAATAATCTAACAAACATTTAGCAAAAACATTACGGGAGAAGCACAATATAGAAGGCAAACACAAAAAGGGCTACCATGAAGGACAAGTCAATCAAGCGCATCTCCTACTCTCCCTATCTTGGTTTATATCATTTAGGGAAGGTGGGAAACTCGCAAGAGGGACTATAACCAACAAAGTAGGAATAATAGCCTGTTCCAAACAAGGATCCTCTTGAGAATCGTGATGTTCGATACTAGGTGTAATTATCAATTGAGTTGAAAGCATATGAGGTAAATCATTATCAATATCAATGGTCTCGTATTCATCACTAGGATTGAAAGGATCATCAAGAGTGTCTTCCTCATCAAGATTAATTAAAATAGAATCTAAGATGTGAATAGAATCATCATACTCATTCATCTTAACATCATTATGGACATTAACCTCCTCCAACACATCAGGAATAGGCTGGTCAAAAGAAGGTAAATAATTTTGAAGAACAGAGGCACGGGCCCTAGCATTAGCCCTATGCTTCTTATGATGTTCATTAGCATATCAGTTACGCTTTGCTTTGTTTGAAACATGTTGAGAACTAGGAGGAACAATAATTGGTTCTTTCACAGGCTCGAGAGGAGGATTCTCAGTAGGTTGAGAAGCGATACTCAGAGGTTGAGTAATAGAGGTTGCAGTAATGGATAAAGGAGGTATAGAAGGAGTGGGAAAAAGACCACGGTTAAGATCTATCTGAGGCATGCTTAACTCGACAATCTTGTGATGTTTATAGGATTGATATGAACGAAAAAGGTTATCAGGGAAAGGAGGGCATGAATTAGGTAATGAAGGCCAAAATAAATCAAGAGTAGCACAATCTCTAGGCCTAGAAGGTTGATACAGACTGTGATTAATTGTTTTCGCTTCTCCATTATGAATGAACTTAATACACTTATGAATAGGAGAAGCAACGACGTGCATGGAAGTTAACCACAACAAACCAAATTTGACTTGAAACTGATCAGAAGTAGGAATGACAATGAAGGTAGTATCTACAAATTTACCACAAAATTCAACAGAAAAGTTAATAGAACCAAGTGAAGGATAGAGAAAACCATTACAAGTTTGGATCCATGCATCAGATGTATCATAACAATCACGTTTTAGGTTTTTCATAAAAAGGTTTTCCTAAGTAATGGCATTTATTAAAGATGTGGGATCAACAAGACAACCATGCGTAGGTATCTTAGCAATCCTAGAATAAATATAAAGGGGACCATCAGGGGCCTTAATAGTTTCAGAATCATCAAAGGTGATTGAGAGTTCCCTAGGTCATTTATCCTTAGTTTGTTTCTGAGGTTTAGGTGGAACTTGAAGTTGAGATTGAAGTGTAGGAACTTGAACAAGAGGTTGAGATTGAGGCTGGGGTCGAGATACAGATTGAGACAAAACAAAATTCTCCACATTATTGACAATATGATTGAGATCATCTATCTTTGAATCATAAACATTATCCACAGAAGATGGTTGAGCAATGGTATTAGTAACATGTGTAGGTAAAGGATTTGTATAAATTTTAAGGTTTTGATTAGGAGGAGAGATAGATTTGTTCCCACTACCATCAAAATTATCAATGGATAAAGCATTAGAATCAATTAAGTCTTGAACTTTATTCTTAAGAGAATAAAAATTTTCAATATCATGTCCATTATGTCGATGGTATTGACAAAAAGATTTAGGATCAAAGGATTTTGATGCCATCATAGTAGGGAGAAGAGGTTGAATAGGAGGCAAGGTAATCATATTAGCACTTAACAACCTACTCATAATAGAATGTAAAGATCCAGAGAGAGGAGTAAATGTATGATTCATACGGAAAGTAGTGGATGCAGAAGTGGCATTGTTGGATGCAACAACAACTTGATTAGCGACTGCAATAGCCTGTTTATTTATCATGACATAGTTGTTAGGTTTCTGAAACTTATTAGGATTAGGAGCGGAATCACTCTTATCAACTGGAACAGGAGCCATTGGAGTGTTTCTCTCAAATTGACTCACTTGTAATTGATAATGGTGAAGTGCTGCACAAATTTGTTGAAAAGAGGTAAATTCAGTAAGCGTGATCTTATCTCTAATATCCTTTTGTAAATTTGAAATAAACATATGTTGAATATCAATATCAGGAATGGGATAAGAAATTTGAGCATATAAATTCTTAAATCTACCAATAAAATCAGTCAATTTTTCCTTAGTGTTTTGTTTACAATGCATTAAATCAGTTAAGGAAACTTGCAGACCAATGTTATTTTGAAATTGTTGGATAGAGGTATTAGAAAGTTTAGGAAAAGAATCAATAGAATAAGGAGGTAAAGAACAATACCATTGCAAGGCCTTATCACAAAAATTTCTAGCAAACAACTTGGCTAAAATCCTATGGTCATGAGCATAATCACTACAAAGGATTTGAAATGTTTTAACATGAGTAACGGGATCTCCCTTACCATTGCAATTCTCAAGATGAGGCATATCGGCCTGCTGAGGTACAGTAGCATGAATAATGTCTAAGGATAAAGGACTACCCATGTCACATGTAGGAATGCTAAACTTAGATTGGGTTAAGGATGCAAGTTGTTGTTGTAAAGATGACACAGTTTGAGACAAACTAATGATTGTGGAATCATTAGAAGAAATAGGTGGCATAGAAACTTGAGGAACACTAGGAAAAGTGTACGAAGCGGCAGGAATGGAAGACACAACCGGTGGAACACTTGAAACCAAATTTGGAAGAGGATTGGAATAGGTAAAAAGAACACTATGGTAAGAAGGTTGTGAGGTAGGTAGAGACACCGATGGAACACTCACAGGAATAGGTGGAATTGGAAGAGATGTAGTCATTAAAGGAGGAGTGTAAGTAGGAATGATAGGTAAAGGAACGGAAGAAGGTCCCCCACTAGTGACAGAAGGAGTGAATCCTAGATCTTGAGCCTCTTGAGCTAAATTTTTAACATTCAAATGTACAAGATGAGTGATACCACACAAGAGATTAACACCTTGATCACTATCATGAAGGACTTTCTTAAGAGCCTCTATAGCTTGGATAGAATCTTGATTATAGTTTTCTTGAATAATCCAATTTCCCATTTTATCAAGTTCTGTTGAAATTTTTTGGCCTTGTTCAAGAGGAACTCTTAAAGCATCATCCTCATCATGAGATGAGTGAGAAGAGTTATGCTCCGTAGAAGGATTGGAATCATGAGTGGTCAAATTGTCATCCATGATCCTAAGGAAAGGAGAGGAAGACTTGGGATCAATGAAACCCATAAGTCTACAACTTCTTCTAACCAAGATACTATAAGTAGGACTAGAAGTAGTAAAGCTCATGCACCAATGCAATGAAAATGAACTAATTTAGGAAACACAAGATTTTGATTTTAATTTTTGAAATGTAAATGCAAGAACATAAAAGAAAGCTAATCTAATATGCATGCAAGATCTAACATAAAAATGTAAATCTAACACCAAAAAGAAAGAGTTGTCTATCACGGATTCACCAAAATGTAAAGGGGGTAAATAATGTAAAGGATAAAAATGGATTGTTTATTAGAATGTAAGATTGTCCTCTTAACCCCAAATTTCATAAAGGATCCAAATTGATTAACCCTGAAGAAAGGGTCAATGCATAAATGAATCAACCTATTAAGGATAGGGATACAGAGAAAAAGCCTAAATTCTATTTTATAGAAGAGAGTGTGTAATAGATTTAGGAAGATTAAAACTTTAATTTAAATGAATTGAAGACATGTACTAACCTTAAAATGTAACAGATCTGAGGAATGCTGTTTTTGGGTGTCTGTACTGAGTTTATGAGAATTCTACAACCGGATCCGGAACAGAAATGTAGAGATGAAGAAAACCCAGAATTCTTTTCTGAATCTGGCTCAGGTCTGATTTTGACCCAAAAATGAATGTCACCTTTGACCCAAAATTTTTTATTTTGACCTAGAACAGAGTGTCGATTCTAACCCAAAAGTTACAATTGTGACCTAGAATTTCTAATTTTGACCTACGCAGTCCAACAGAAAATCTATTTCCAGGTCCTAAAAGTTTTCCAAAAAGGGTACCTGAATCTGCACTCCAATTCGTTGTTCTGAACCTGTCCCTGCAAGAAATATGGTTTGTTTGTTGGGGGTAAGGGGTTTGCCTTAGTCAAACCCCGATTTTGGAATTAACCTTATAATTGAATTGAAATTTCATAGATAAACAAAGTAAATGAAAAAATTCACCTTGCTTGTATAGAAACCTTTGTGGCAGATTCAAATCCATGGATCGACAAGTATGTATGCACCAAATGGATGTATAATGTATAATGTTGGATATAGGATGTCTCAAATCAATTTCATGTAGATCTTCAACACCAATCTTGAATGGATCTTTGAATAGGAAGAGGCTTGGAGGAATGTGGATGGAGAAATCTTCAACAAGAGGGCTCCAGAGAGCTTGAATCCTTCAATGGCTACTAATGGATCTCCTTGATGAATTGAATGCTTGAAGGTGCTTGAATTCTTGAGAGTAGATGATTTCTTCTTATCTTCCTCTTCGCACTTAGATTTCACTTTGATCATTCTTGCTTGGTTGGTGATTTATGGTTCTGAGTCTTAGAGAAAATGAGAGGAGAAGGCTTCCTTATATATGAATCTAGGGCACAATCTTCTAGAGAGGCCTACATAGGAGAATTAAATTCCAATTAGACCTATATCCCTAGAAGTGGACCTATATTAAATATAATTTCAAGAGGCATTGCCCCGAAGACCGAAACAATCGACCCAGAAGCGGAAATTAAATCTTTCCGAAGCCCGACATCTAAAAACCCCAGAAACTTGAAATCTGGACCCTGGATTAGAATCAAGGTCGATTCTGACCTAGGTTAGGGTTGAGGTCGACCTTGACCCAGAAAATTTGATTTTGACCCTGAGGTCAAAAGTCTCAGGTTTGCAATTTAGGATGCCAGAAATAGGCCGGAGAGAAGTGGGAAATGGGGCAGAACAGGGGGGAAAATCCATATCCAAGTTAGAGACCCATTCAAGGCACTTGACATGACCCCAAACCACTTACTCGGAGGGCTAAACCAGTCTACAATGGAAGTTCTTTCATTTTTTTGACTATACCGGAAGAATAAATTTTTTGCTATAGCAAAGGTGGACGATTTTGCATCATGATTTGAGATTGATTTTTTACTCATTTCCTATCTCTCAAGTTCAATTGCCAATAGTGTATGATATATTGACAGTGGGGATTCTTGCCACATGATAGGAGTTAGAGAATGTCTCACCAAGTTGGAGGAGAAGAAGTTAGATTTCTATATTGAGCTTGGAGACAATGTCCAATACCATGAAACTGGTATTGGCATAGTCAATTTTTATAGGGAGTCTAGAAAGCCTTTGTTGGTGGAGGATGTGTTTTATGTCCCTAGAATGAAAAATAATTTAATCTCTATTTTTAATTTGGAGGACAAGGGTTACATTGTGACCTTTGCTAGAGGAAAAGTCTATATCCGTCCTAAGAGATCAAAGGTAGAAAAAGTGATTGGAGTTAGGCATGGAAACTTGTTTTGATTACAGCTTGAGTCAGCACATGCGTTGGTGATTAGTTTTAGAGAGATAGGATAATTGTGGCAGCTCATCTTCACCATGGAGAACTTAATTCTCTCAACAAAATAGTGATAGGGATACCTCAAATGAAGACTAAAAAAAATTAGGTGTCCAAGAAGGGACACTAGATCCATAGTGATTATGGATCTCATACACTAAGATGTGTGTGGGCCCATGTCAACAATATCCTTGAATGGGTACAAATATTATGTTATATTCATTGTTGACTTCTTCAAGAAGATGCGGATATATTTTCTAATGAATAAAGATGAGGTCTTTAGTAGGTTCAAAGAGTTCAAGGCTCTTGTGGAGAACCAAACTGAGAGGAAGACCAAGATATTGAGGTTTGATAATGGAGGTGATTAGACCTCAAATGTCTTGAAATATTTTTGTGCTCAAGAAGATATCAATAAAGAGTTGACAGTTATGTACAACCCTTATAAAAATTGGGTTGTTGAATGGAAAAATAGGGCTATTGTGGGAGCATCCAAGGCCATGCTTCATGATCAGGATCTGCCTTAGTTTTTATGGGTAGAAGCTTGCAAAATAGTTGTGTATTTTCAAAATAGGAATCCGCACAAAGTTTAGAGAAAATTGAATTTAGAAGAGGTGTCCACTAGGAATAAACTAGCTTTAGAGTATATTCGCATCTTTGGATGCCTTGTGTATTGTCATATTCTCATGGAGAAGAGAACCAAGTTGGAACCAACCGCAGAGAAGGGTATCCTTGTTGGGTATAGTGAAACTTCTAAGGCCTATTGGGTTCACATTCCTTCCCTCAGGAAATTAGTTGTTTGTAGAGATGTGAATTTTGAGGAAGAGAGGGCTCTTCCGAAGTCTAGAAGCTTGATGAATGAGAAGGAGAAATCACCCATGGTAGAGACACCACAAACTCCTCAAAATTTTGTCATGCAAGATGGAGAGTAGAGAAAGAAAGCTGAGAAAATTGAACAGAAGGAGGAACAAATAATTCCTTGGCCTTAGATTCCTATTATTGAGAAGAGGAGAAATAGGGTAGTTGAACAGACACCTAGAGAGGCCCAAGAGTATGTTGGTGATCTTCAAGATTCAGTCATATAAAGAGAGGCTCCCAAGATTTATTCTAAGTACATGGCACTTATAAGTGAATTAATTAAGGTGGAGCCTTCCATCTTTCAAGAGGCGTCTAAGCACCAGGTATAGAGGGATTCCATGGTGTAAGAGTATTCTTCCATCATCAAGAACATTGTGTGGGAGGTAGTGTTGCGACCAGAAGGCAAGTCTTTTGTAGGCTCAAGATGGTTGTATAAGATTAAGAATGATGCAGATGGGAGTGTAGAAAATTTCAAATCTTGATTTGTGGCAAAGTGGTTTTCTTCTGTAGCCAGGTACTCATCCATAAGAGCTATCATTTTTGTAGCAGCTCGGATGGGTAACTGGGTTGGAGGATTCACTAGATGGATGTGAAGATGACCTATCTCAATGTAGTGATTGAGGAAGAGATTTATGTATAGAGAAACCATAGGGGTTTGAGGTGTATGGGAGGGATTCCCATGTATTGCTAGTTGAAGAGATATGTATGGGCTCAAGGAGGCTCCTAGGGTGTGGTATTCATGTATTAACAGTTGCTTGCAGAGTTTGGGCTTCACCAAAAGTCAGGTGGATTCTAATTTGTATTATGTTCGGGTGAAGGGGAAACCTCTCATATTGGTTTTGTATGTTGATGACCTATTTCTCATAGGGAGCTCTTTGCAAGAAGGATCTTGCAAGAGAGTTTGAGATGAAGGACTTGGGGTTGATGCACTACTTTTAAGGATTGGAGTTATGGTAGAAAGAGGGAGAGATATTCCTTGGACACGGGAAGTGCATAATTGATATTTTGGAGTGATTCAAGATGGAGGATTGTAATCCCATGTCCACGTCACTTGTGACCAACTAGAATAAGATTGATGCTTCTAGATCATAGGCATTGGATGCAACTTTATATATATAGTAGATAGGCTCTCTTATGTATCTGGTCAACACCAAGCCATATATTTGTTTTGCAGTAAACTCACTCAGTCTGTTTGTGGTGGAACCTAAATGTGTGCATTAGATAGTTGTAAAGCATGTTTTGAGGTATCTCTAAGGCATGGTTGATTATGGACTGAAGTATATTCAGTAGGATAGAGTGAAGCTCAAGGGTTTCATCGATGCAGATTAGGTAGGAAGTAAAGCAGACAAGAAGAGCACTTCATGACGTAGTTTCGGTTTGGGATCAGGAGCAATCTCTTGGTACAGTAGGAAAAAAAGGTTAGTTGCACTGAGTTTTATGGAAGATAAATATATGGAATCAAATATGGCTATATGTGAGGTTATCTATCTTCGAAAACTTCTAATTGGGCTCTTTGATAAGGAGCTAGATCCCACAGTCATTTACTATAATAATCAAATTTGTATCAAACTCTTTGAGAATCTAGTGATTCATGACAAGTCAAAGCACATTGAGATCAAGTACCACTTCATCAGAGATTTTTTCGAGAAGGGGAGAATGAAGCTTCAGTACATTTCTATAGATGAACAGATAGTAGACATCCTGACCAAGGTCTTGATGAAGAGTAAGTTTTTATTCTTTAGGGATAAGTTGGGTGTTGTGCAGAACACCTTCCTTGCTAAGAGGGAGTGTTGATTTCATGTACCTTGAAATGTGCTATATGATGTGGAGTGTAGAGTTCCGTAAAGTGCAACTCGAGTCCAGGATGTTCAGCAATAAAATGTTTCCTTTTTCAGTCATAGAATATTTTCAGTTGTGAGGTTGAGATAAGGCCAAGAGCGATTTTATGTGTATAAGGAAAGTTTTTGTTCTCTTACATCAAGTAAGGAAATTTTATTTTGCATCATGTAAGGAAAGTTTATTTTCCCTTGCGTGTTGATGAAAATCAGATGTGAGATCGTTGTAGCAATCTTTCTTGTAATTTCTGAAGGAAATTTTACTCTAGAGGTTGAATAGAATATTCTAGGTTTTTCCTCACAATGGGGTTTCTAGGGTAAATTTGTGTGTAAATTTGTGTTATTGTATTATTTTGTTTGGTTTACTGTTATTGTTTCTTCTATTTTTATTAGTTGTTAATTATCCCAGTGTATTAATTGTTATAAATCAGATAGACAAGAAGTTTTGGTTCTATTATATGAAATTTATTGCGCAATTAATGTGTTATTAGGTAATGAGAAATTAACACACCACAACACCACTATTAAAATGACAAGGTTTGAAAATATTTCTTAATCTTCTCTCTATTCTTTTAAGTACTTTTATTTAAAGAGATGTAAGAGAATATGATTTATTATGCCCTCAACTTAGAAGTATTTCATTCTTCTATCATATTCAATATGTTTTTATTTTGAAGAAGGATTAAACTTAGTTAATCATTTAATAATTATCAATATAACTTTAATTAAAATTACAAAAAATTAATAATCAAATTCTAGTTAATAAGATTTAGTTATTTTTAAAAATACAAAAACTTTGGTGTATCAAATTTATTATTCTTAGAGTGAGCAAGGTATATAATTCGCATTTAGGTCCTATTCATACTTGTTAAGTTTATAATTATTCTTTTATCATTTGTTAAATTCTTTTTCATGTTTTCTTTCTTTTGGCTCGAGGGTTATTTTACTAAAACAAATTCTTCTCTAATTCATTTTCAAACATGGCACTTAACAAATCTTTGTAGCCAAGACCCATCTTTCCACATGTTTATATTAGTTTGTTCCTCTCTAATTTGTACTTAAGGGGGTGCCTTTTTGAACAAGGTGTATTACTTATTTGGTTCCCACGTAGAAGTCTTATTCACACTTAGTTAAATTTTCTTATAATACATTTACATTATTTATTTTTTGTCTCATACCATATGATTCTCATATTTGCTATAATAATATGTTGTCATATTCCATTGCATAATCTAGCATTCATTTATTGCTACTATCTTGTGGAAGGTTATTGTTTATTTTGCAAGTGATTCAAGTTTTACTTGAATGTAGGATAATCAAATAGTCTACATGTGCTTTTTATTTATAATTATTCAGATTTTTCACAATTAATATTATTTTGGGACATACATAACTACATGTGAATGCTTGTATACCTATACATATTTTTGGGATTGACTTGTTTTTAGTACAAATCATTCATAATTATCGATTTCCATGAATAGTTAATTTTCTACTATTAGTTTTAAGTGATGTTAGTAATAATCACAAGGTAAGTGTACCTAAAAATAAAATAGGCACTTTCAAGTGATGTTGCTATTGACAAAGAGGGGGGTTCAAACAATTGACCCAAAAAATTATCAAGTTAACAAGTCAACAAAACCATGGACCCAAATAACTCAAGATTTTATGCTTACTTCACAAGATGATTTCAGCATGACTTTTGTAATTTTATGTAAAATTTTGGGTGTAAAAAGGTATCAATTAGTTTTCATATGATACTCCCTATTTTTTTAAGAAAGTAGCTCCAATATGAAGGATGGTAACAATTTTTCGCATAAAGAGAGCAAGTTTTACAAATGTTTCTTTATAATTCGAGGAGAAGGTATTGTAGAACTACTATAAATAAATATCTAATATTTTTCTACAATTCTAAACTATTTAAATCTAGTAGAGCTATTCCAATTAATACAATTATCAATTATAGAGAGTCAAATTGAAGGTCCTATTATCTCAATGATTATCAATTGTAAAGTGTGGACATTGATTTTCATTTTCTATTGGTCAAGATATTCTTCTCTTGTCTTCACTTAATTTTATCACATGGTCTAATATGAATACAACTAAATAAGATCTACACAATTAGACAATGTTGAAAGATGTTTTAAGATCATGGTGAAAATAATTAAAGGTCTCTTGCAATGTACATTCTTTTATTATATGTTGTACTTACTAGCACTTGCACCCATGAGAGGTGCAAGGGATACGCCAATAGTTGATTGATGGAGAAGCATTAATGAATTTTAACATACATAAGGAAATGCATAAAATTATAGATCAATAAACATGTATCATTGTAAAATATAATTATATACATATTTTTGTTTGGAGAGAATCAGATTTTGTTGAACAATGAGCACCCAATTATTTTTTGTGTTTTTTGTATCTCCTCTTCAAAACCCTAGCATTCAAATGCATTGAAACACATTAGAAAATCCATTATTTGTAACTATTTTAATAGATGTGTAAATTTAAAGAAAGAAAGATATTTTTTGACAAAGATGATAAATCTTCTTTGTTTCCTTTTCTTGATCATCAAGCGTCCACCTGTAGAATAAAAAGTATTGTAATTGACTATGATAATAATTTATCTAAATTAAAGAAAGAGAAAATTTTAAAGTGTATAACTTAAACATATTGTATAAGTAATTGCACATACCTTGAATACTTATAGGTGATTTCTAACTTTTACCCTTCAAGGCATTGCTTTTAATATTTATATATGATCTTGGATAATCACGTTGAAAAAAAGTTAGTATAGATTTAGAAAAGACACTAATATGGAATAAAATTTCCATGATGAGCTATAATTAACAATGGGGAGAGTCTACACTCCCTAAATTCTTAGAGGCGATACATCTATCTTTTACCCTTTTAGGCAACAATTTTAACATTGTCATTTGATCCAAAAAGTAGTATATATTTATGCGACCTATATTAGGAATTAACTAGAGTTTTTATCTATTTGAATTGCATTTATTTTTATTTTTTTCCTGTATTGATAATTGAATTGAATTTGTTGCTTGTTAAAAACTAACATTTATTTTCTTAGATAGTGTAGTTTGCTTCAATATTAAGACTGATCAAGCTTGATTTTAAGCATAATGCTATTTCACTTGGTATCCTAAAAAATGTAGGGAGGATGAAAATTGATCAAGACACCCGAACATTGTTACACTAAATTTTTAGAAGAGAGATTTTAATCTGGATAAATATAAAATAAAATTGGAATTATTTGGGATAAAACAGTTGGGATGGTAGAGAAGCATGAATTTTCCAATGACTTCTAATCCCAAAATATAATGTTGGAAATGCATATAGGAAACTTGTGAAGCCTTGGACATTGCAAACTGTTACTCAATTGATAGTAGACATGGGAACAGTGGAAACTATCTATCAATGTTAGATTCAAAATATGCATGAAAGAAAAAGATCAAACTCACAACAATAGAGAAAAGAAGCCTCACACAAAATGTACTTGCTTAACTAATGACTTCTACTTTTGGGGTCATGTAGAAGAAGCAATAAATACTCTTCAAGATCAAGTCATGAATGGAATGTAGGTAGAAAGCCTCCAGAATTTTGAAGGTTATGCATGGAAGATGATCAAAGATTACAGTATCTCTAATGAGGTTTTCTTTGAGGGGAGTAGCTTCATTGAATGGTGACATCAGTATAGAGATATTTGACATTAATCACAATAGTGGAAGCCAACCTCTCCTTTGGTTAACTCTATGTTCACCAAGGGTTGGAAGGTCGTGGGAATTGATAAGAAAGTTCATTTCTTCTTCATTGAAAAAGATTTTTCAAAGCTCTATATTTTATTCAAGAATTTTAATTTCTATATTTTTTCTTTTCAATATAAAAAATGGTTTTACTATCAAGTACTATATTTTGATAATGAAAAAAACTACTTCTATCTATAAGAAATTCTCTAGTATATTTAATTGTGTTAATGTAATAAGTTTTTGTAATTGAATACACTTCTATTTCAGGAGGAGTTCTTGTCCGGTTTAAAAGAAATGAGAACTAATAATTTTGCATCATTCTAAGTGCTCATTTGGGGTGTTGAGAGTCAGCTAAAGAAATCACATAATATTATATTTTCTATTCTTCCTTAGCATACAAAGAGTGTGGCTAGTGCTTTGTAGGTAAAGCCAATTGATTATTTTGTGCACACTTTGTCAATGCAGAAGAGTTTGTAAGTGGAGCCAATTGACTATTTTTTGCATGCAATGTTTACAGAAGTCTCACACAAACAAGTTTGAAATAAAAAATATATCACAACTATAAGAAGACCTACCAATTTTATCTAACTTTAAACATAAAAACATGGTCGATAGTTATAAATATTAGTAGATAGCATTATAGATACCATGTGCAAATGCCAAATTACATAAAAATTCACAACCACATCAAACCTATCAAGAGAGTGAGGTAAATAAATCACATGTAGGAAGGAAATGACTTTTTCATAATATCTTTCAAAACAAAAATAAAACAAACATTCAGGTGTCAATGTTAGATAAAACTAATAAAGTGAGAACACAAATAGAAAATAATTATTCTTTTAATAACCTACATGCTAACTAAGGGTGTATTATTCATACAATGAAGGTTGAAGGTAGCATATGTAAACATGCTTGTTGAATTAGTATGTATAAACAAACTATGTGAGAGCTGAATTATTATGTATAACCTAACTAACTATGTGAGATAGTATCTACTTTAGTAAGAAAATCAAGATAACATTAGATATGTGTTCAACTTAAGTAGCAGAAACTCTCTCTCTCTCTCTCTCTCTC
>MU223814.1:468960-489429 GCA_018584345.1 Thuja plicata | reverse complement strand
GCTGGAGCGCACTTAACTACGGAGTTTCCTCCATGGTTAAACCCACTCTGCTTGCATCCTCATTTGCAAAACCTTCACCAAGTGTTGTGCCTTATGAACCATCCATTAGAAATCCCCTTAAGCTTAATTGATAATCTTAAGGGGCTTTCTAATGGATGGTTCATAAGGCACAACACTTGGTGAAGGTTTTGCAAATGAGGATGCAAGCAGAGTGGGTTTAACCATGGAGGAAACTCTGTAGTTAAGTGCGCTCCAGCTGGAGTGGTACAGGGATGGGTGACCTCCCGGGAAGTCGATCCCCATCCTTCACCTCTTTGAGCATCACCCAGAGCCAATGAGACTCAAAAAACTACACAGTTGAATCCAAGTAGAATTAAAAAAAAAAATATCGGCAAATTTTTTTTAAAAAAAAATAGAGGAATGGTCGAAATTTCGACCACTCTCCTTTTAATTTCCACCAAAATGTTGGTCGCAATTTCGACTAAACCAGAGGTTCGTTTCCATGAAGTATTGGTCGGAATTGCAACCAATGCCTTGGTGGAAAGCAAATCATCCATGTCGAAATCTCTAGAACCGGTGGTCGACGTTTTGACTACTTATTGGTCGGAAGTTTCCACCATATATTGGTCAGCATTTCAACCACTTATTTGTCGAAATTATGACAATATATTGGTCGGAAGTTTCCACCATATATTGGTCGACATTTCGACAATATATTGGTCAGAATTTTCCACCATATATTCGTCAAAATTTTGACAATGTATTGGTTGGAATTTTCCACCATATAGTAGTCGAAATTTCGACCATATATTGGTCGGAAGTTTCCACAATATATTGGTCAAAATTTCGACTATATATTGGTCGAAAGTTTCCATCAAATTGAGTGAGAGTAATAGTCAAAATTGTGACCGTTATGTTGGTCGAAATTGCGACTACTAACAAAAAGGTCGAAATTGCGACAAAAAAAGACTGACGAACGGTTTGGTCACAGTTTGGTCGTGCATTTGACTAATTACTGTCGAAATTTTGACCAATTGTCGTCAAAATTTGAGCTCAAATTTACTAGTGCGTGTTTATACTTACTCTACAAAAAAAAAACTCCCCGATGCTTCTTGAAGCGAGATGTTAGGGATTTTTCTTGCATGAACCATAGTGCTTGAATGATTGTTTGAACACTATGACTCCTAATACTAATTTAGACAAGAGAAATGCCTAATTGATGAGGATTGGATAAGATCCTCCTTCTTTTTCGAGTTTGACATGCTTAGGCAGGTATTACCTTTGAATGATTACTGATTATTTAGTATATGTTATAGTGGACACTGATTTTCTATTTACCCTTTATTGAATCAACTTATAAAATACCCTACAGATGACCAAAATCAATTGGATAGAGAGCTTAACTAGATAAAGTATGATTGTAAGAATATCAAAGATCAATGAGACAAGGATTCTCATCCTTCTTCCTTTTAAGGAGGGTTAACCTAGTGATTCAATCTTCAAGGAATCAACAAACTAAATTGTATCCACCTTATACAAATCCACTTGATTTCAACTCAGGTGTTCTTAGTAACTGAATGTAATTGGTTGATTGATTTATTTGGATGAAGAAGTAACTACTCCCCAAACCCTAGACCAGTGCCTATTCCTTGGGCAAAGAGTCAAATGAAAACATAAATCCACATAAACAAATTAAGGAAATACTATAGAATGCCTTACAAAATATATGCAGCTCAGATTGAATGCCTTACAAACTATATTATCATTCCCACACAACTATATCAAATCCTCACATTAATGATTAACCCTCTAAAATCACTCATGAAACTTAGTTCTCTCCTTGAAAGAAACTCACAAGCAATTAGACAGTTACCTTGTAACTGGTATGTTTAAGATGCCTTACAAATTAAATATACAAGAGCCACACACAGAAATATAAAGAGACAACAATAACATGGGACATGAAACTGCACTGTATTTCATTAATATGTCCTATTTCAATATATACAGACTAGAAACTTAAAAGTATGCAAAATTAGAAGCTTTCCTTGCAGTAGAAATTCAACAACATTTAAAAAATGCTACAACAGGCCTATATAGAGCCTAAAATCATCTTGGAATCCTTAGGAGATAAGGATGCAACAAGCTTCAGATGATTTTGACCTAACCCTAAAATACTAGAAGATAAAATACAATTTGCTTCTAAAATAGAAAGATAGATAAAATATCTAAGCTCATAACTGCTATCTTTATTTCCTTTGGCCTTTTGTTAGAAAAACCCATGATGTAATCAGGCAATTAAATGCCCCATACTTCTAAAACTGTCTCCTCGCCAGTGGCTGAAACTCAGCTGAGAGCTGGTTGACCATTTTCTTTACCGATATGGAAACAAATCTATCACCAACCCTCACCACCAGTTATTAGGTTCTCTGCATTTCAACCTCTTGTCATTGGAAACAATGCTTTGGGATGCATCAGTCATATTTGCAATCAATTTCTGCTCATCAATGCTCTTGAGAAACACTCAAAATATCAGCCATAGGTTTCAATGCAACCCCCATCGTCATTACTTCAATTGGAAATAGAGACGACGAACTCATGTACCCTATCTACAATTTGAAAAATAATATCACCACCATGAAATATGATATGAAACCCTTTTAAATATTTGAATTTAAACCTTAACGGTCATAGGTGGTGTAGGTTTTTGAATCGACGGTTTGTTGGTGCTATTTCTTGTCCAAAATGTTCCTTGTAATTTTTGTAAGGTCTCCTATCTTTGAAGTGTCAAGGGTTTTGAGATTGGTATTAATTTTGATTTTATGCCTCTGCAAAATGTGCCTAAACCCTCAACCTATTTGAAATTGGTCAAAAATGACTAAAAAACCCTAAGTGCCTTGACCGATTCTATTCTTGCATTAATTTTTTAGTCACTTAAGTCATCCTAAGTTATGTGTTCATGCTGAATAGGTTGCTTTTTGCCTAAATTTTGTAATATCCTAACCACTTTATTAACTTCTAAGTCTTGCCATATGGGTCCCTTTACGTCATCACCTTATGTGTCATGCAAGTCAGAAAAAATCTAATGGTCAGCGTATCTTCTTATGTCCAAAGCGCACGACATCTAATGAGTAAGCGGATAAGCGATGGTGATGCGTGTCTCTGGTGGGGCCGGGATATTGTAAAGGCACTTTGTTAAAGGGTGCACAAGTTTCAAAAGATCGAACGGACCACTTATTAGCTTAAAGGTAAAGTGCATGAAATCTAACAAGTAAGCGGATAAGCGGTGCTGACATCTGGCAATTGGTGGGCCCAAGTATATACAACTTGTAGGATGTTAAGCTTTAGTTAAGTTTGTTAGCACCTGATGGCTCGCTTGTTTGCTTATATCTAAGATGCTCAACATCTAACGAATAAGTCGATAAGCTGTGCCGACACGTGTCCTCAGTTAACAGTTGTTTTTGGGAAATTAAGATGGTCGTCCGATGGAAAGAATAGTGCCCAGAATCAACGGTTCAAATTCAAAGATAATAAAACAAGTTACAGAGAGTTGTTAAGCTGCAAAACTGAAGCTGGTGAATTAATTACAAAACATGTGGCAACTCCAGTCAAATTCAATTTGAGAGACTGATTTGATTGAGGCCATAAAATGATTAAGCTGACTACTATCTAAATCATTCACCAAAACCATTTACGCAAAGATAGAATTGCAAAAGAAAACAAGCTTCAAGCGACTTCTGTGCAAAATGGGTAAGTTCACTGATTCACTAAGCATTCTAATTGAGATAGAATTGTAGTTCAAAGAAGGTTTTAGAACTCTTGTTTCAGAATCTGGTTATAGTATTGGTAGAAAACCATTAGAATGGCCCCTAGAGCTGAAATCACCAGATAGGTTGACTACCAGAAACGGAATGTTAGAGAGGATTTACTATAGTAGTTACCGTTGTCTTTGGGGGACACCACCCAAGCAAAGAAATCAATACCACAACATCCCTGCTTCAGAATTGGGGAAGGGCTATATGATTCAGGAAGGTGGGAAAGAGATGCCACCACAATTTTTGATGCCCTTGCTCTGTTTAGAGCAGCTTACAGTCAGAGAAAGGCCCCCACCCCAGATTGTAATATTTGGGAACTAGATGTTGATAAGCTAATAGCACCTAGTGTCTTCATAGACATTTATTTGCTCATTTTAATAACAAACACTTATGACAAGGTGTCTAGGGTTGTTAGAGACACCCGGGGAAATGTAATACTAACTGTGTCAGCTGATGAAATTAGGAGGATCTTCAAGTTCACTGATACTTCCCAGAGTATGGATGATATTGACCTTGAATATTTCAAAGGAATATATAATAACCAAAGGGATTATTACAGAGGTGAAGTAGTGAAGAGATATGCAAGAAAGATAGGAGATTTAGTTGTAATAGGGCCAGGAACCCCCAAACCCTTCAAAGTAGATTTCTTCATTGGCAAAGCCAGAAAAATGTATAGTTCCCTATGTAATATCTTAGGGATAAATGAGGAGGCAGCCATGCCAGTCTAGATAATGTTGATGGTGGTTCAAATTCTACATCCCCATTTATCAGTAGTGTTTGATTATGCATCCTATATTGCTCAGGAGATGCATGATGGTTTGTCAGGGATCAAGGATTGCAATATAAAAAATCCTATGGGTTGGTATTCCCTTATGATGCATATGTTCTTATTTAACAATGCGGATTTCTTTGAAGAAGAAATGGAATTGGAGAAATTCCAAGATGATGAAGAGTTTCCTATTCAGATGTGGAGTGAAGACTTGTCTTGGGATAGAAATAATGCAAGTTATGTATACTTTGACAAACTTTTTTCTACCAGACTTAAGTCATTGTTAAGCAACCAAACTGCAAGAATTCACAATGAAATATTGATTCTTTTAAGGCCTATGGAGTATGCCCATAAGTTGAAAATTACTCACAACTAGGGAGATTTGATCTTATACCCTTTTGCAACAGTGATTAGGGTCTATGGTTTTAGAGGTGTTCCTTATGTGTTTCCCTATAGAGTCCCACTCAAAATTGGGATAGCAAAAATCATAAGACAATTAGGTGGGCTATAGGAGGAAGCTTTAACTGGAAAGATGAAGGGAAATATTTTCCCTACCCTCACTAAAGCTCATCACTTTATCATAACAAAAGGGGGGTGGACACATTTTGACAAATATTTTGAGCCCTATCATTTATCTACTTCCATAGCCAGATGTGCTGATAATGAAGATTTTATCATGGGCATGTTCAGGAAGAGAACCAATTGTATTATGCTGAAACATCAGTTCTACTACCCTAAGTATATTATCAGGAATATCTTTGACTTAGAGGTCCAAGAGGTCAGGAAGGAGAAGTGGATGGCATATAAGAAATCCTTGGACTTTGTCCAAAATTTTGACAAGACCTATGATCCTCTAAAGGATTTTTTCCCATGGTCTTATAAAATTGATTCACTTATGAATATTTTTGAGGGAATAATGCAAACCCTGAATGAGAAAAGGAAGAGAGCAGTTGAGAGTAACCCTGAAAAGGCCCTTGCTATCATGAATAAATTACCGCAAAGCATAATAGTTCCTCGTGGGAACTATCTAGTGTACAAGAGAAGGGGATATACCACTATTGCTCCCAGAGTTGATCAACCCATTCAGCATAAGGGAAAGAGGCCAATGGACACTGATGTTCAAGAAGTATCCTCTCCAAAGAGGAAAAAGGTGGAGATAAAAGAACAAGGAGGTGAATTATATTCTCCTTCCCAATCCCCTATGCAGTATGATGACCAGACCATTGCTGAGAAATTGCTCAAGATGAGAAACGCTGGTGAAGTAGTTGTTACTACTCATGAATTACAAGAGGGGATGCCAGAAGAACCAAAGCATACATCATCTGACCTCACAGTGGCTGAATTTTCTAGCAAGGAGTTAGACCCTATGACCAAGCAAGCAAGTGATGAATTCTTGTCTGATGACAGTTTCATCAAAACTAGGGCTTTTATCCAGTTTCTATGGAGATGCCATATCGATGAATACAATGAAAAATGCCAAAAATTGATAGAATCCCAACCCGATTCTGCCAAAGAGGACATAGAGAAAGTAGTTAAGCAAGAATTGATACTAAAATTTGATAAAATTACTCTTGAAGAGGGCAGACAGATGGGACAAAAGCCAAGGGGTACTCATATTGCCACAATGGGATTTAGCTAATGAAGTAATTTTTGATGCCATAAGGAAACAAGAAAAACCCATAAGCCCTATTGGAACATCAATTGGTGCTAAATTTAGTGAGGACCATGTAGCATTGGCAATCTGGTAACTAAAGAAAAGGGATAAAAGAAGAACTAAAGAAGATGATGAAGCTGAAGACATAGACAACCTGTTTGTGAAAAGGGTTGTAGACACCTCAAGAGTTGAAGCAGCTGACCTTGTTGTAGAAGTTTCCAATCTAAGCATGAAAGTGTCAGAGAAGGAGAAAGAAGCATATGCCAGTCTGAATGAAAAGTATGATTTTGTGCTCAAGGCTTATAATGAGGAGAGGGTTAAATATTTGATGAAGGACAACAAAATAGAAGAGTTGGAGGGTAAGCAAAAAACCCAATTTGTGCCCCAAAGGGTAATTGCTCAGGATCCATATCAACCTTCCTCCTTGAGTCCATTCATAACATATCCCCCATCCCCTTCACCTCTAAGTCCTACTACTCAAGAAGCTTTTGAGGCCAAGAGGGCAGAATTAGAAGCTGAGAAGAGCAGGCTAATCAGTGAGAGAACAAGATTAGAAGAGGAGGGTAAGAGAGAACCAGAAGATTCCCCAGCATACAAAGAGGCTGAAGAACTGGTGAAGCAAAACACACAGATCAAATATTTACAAATCTCAAGAGATGTGCTAGTGAGGTCAACCTCTCTAATCTCTACCTATTAGGGAAGAAGATTGCAAGCATCACCAACAAATATGATGCTAAAAAGGGACAATGGAATTTGATAGTGAGTAAATGGAAAGGGAGGGAATCCCATGTAAAATCCTTCAATTCCCTCTCTAAAGAGCAAAATGATATTGATATTATTTTGACAAGCACTCACAAGTGTCTCAATTTGATGGTCAATTTAGACACCAAAAGGAACATGGTGATGAAGAAGATCACAACCCTGAAGGGAGAATTTTCTAAGGATAGATACGATATGTATCCCTATATGTTCAAAGAGGATGGGACCATAAAAAATGAAGCCCTATGGCTGAGGCAGCTAAATGAAGCACTAACTAGCAAAACAAAAAGTATTGTCACTTTGGCAAATACTGGATGGTTTGTGCTAACTATAGATATTTTGAGTAAAGCCAAAGCATTTTTTGAATCTTGGGAGGCAGAGATTGAGAAGGCTAATAGTGATTGGGAGGAGTTCAACAACAAAAAGGATGAGGTTCTCAATTTCAATTGGCCAAGTGATGAGGTGTTCACCTCATGGGTTAGCAAGTATGGAGTAGTCACCCCGGTAGCATGAGACAACAAATATGAAGGGGAAAACTAACACCAAGGAGGTTGAATGAATGGAGAAAATAAGATATTTGGGGCCTCTACATGAATAAGAGAGAAAGATCTAGATGATAAAGACCCAACTACTTCAGAACAACTTCAAGCATTCAAGCAGTCACAAGAAAAATGATCACATAGCTTGTAGCAAATGTTGTTATCTCTTCGGCCAAAAAATTTGTCTCTTCTTGGAATTGCATTTTGTCCTGTAGCCCAGTCATCCATAGCTTTTTGCATCCTTATTCTCCAAAAGGATTCCAAGATGACTGGGGGCTACCTATAAGTATCAAATTGTAATATTGTAATAAGGATGGTAAAATATAAGACTACAAGGCAGATTACTAAAGGGGTCTGACCATTGGTTTTTTGAGTCTTGAAGATGTACTGTTATTGAGTTCTTATTAATAAAATATAATGGAATCTCCATTTTTTGTGTCAATGGTGTCTTCTTGCATTTGCAATTAATTCTTGTATGTTCAATTTGTAAGGCATTTTAAGTATACTGATTACAAGGTAGTCATGTTCTTGTTTGTGAGTTATTTTCAAGGAGAGTTTAAATCTTGTAGGTGATTGTAGAGAATTAGGGTTTATGCAAGTATTTGATACATTGGTGTGAGGAATGAGAGGATAGTTTGTAAGGAATTCTATTTGGGGTTCAATTATGTTCTGATTAATTATCTTAATATGTGTATGCTCTGTTATGAATCTATTACCCATGATTAGGTGCTGGTCAATATGCTGACATGTGGTTGTTATCATCAATTTGAATATTAAAATCTTTACCTTCTGTTGTCAAGAACTTATATGGGTAGTTGATTGTATTGAAGAATATAGTTCATCTTAGTGATTCCTTGAAGAGTGAATCGATAGGTTAGCCTTCCTAGGCCAAACTGGCATAAAAAGAAGAAGGATTCTAAATCCTTAATCCACTGTGAGATTCTCTATTATTCAGTGAGCCTATCAAAGGTGCACCCCCTGGGTATGTGGAGCCCAAATTGTAGGAGGATTTTATCCTTGTTAATTAGCCTTATTCATGTATGAATCTAAGTTGGGAATAGAGGGTTAAACATTTATTATTGTTTTAATCGATTCATACAAGAAAATGAGCTTACACGGTTGAGATTTGAAATTGATCTCCCCTTTAAAATGTAGCCACCAATCAATTATAACATTTACATGGGCATTTGACCTTGGTCTTTAACTTTCCTTTGAACTTAGGTTATCTTCTTTCTCTATGTATCCAAGTCACTAAACCTTTTCCTTAACTCTAGTCTCATCATGAGACTCAGCGACTACCACATGATCCTCATTATTAATTGAATGGTCAATAGGAAGTATCTTAATAAAATGACAATATTTGATATCAACTAGAGACCTGAATAGCATCCAAACCCACCAGCTACACGTGGCACACTATCGTAATGCCTTATACATAACTTGACTGCAACTTTCTGATAAAGGCTTAATGACAATCATTAGATTAAGTGAACATGCTCAACATTTAAACTTGATCACCGATCACTAACTTAACCATGAGCTAACCCTCTTTCTAACCACGGTCTAGATCTGGTGATCAGGCGACTGAGTAATCTCAAAGTTGGGAGATAATTTTCTTACCTTAGGTTAAATCACAAGACTTCCCAACTAACTTGAACATTTAAACTCAACTTTAACTTTGTGCTTAACCCTGATCACTTCTGGAGATAATGCAACTGAAGGTATTGAAGTCGCCAGACAAATTCATTAACTTGGGTTACATTAGGAGATCACCCGACTACCATAGGATCTTGATCTGAATCAACAATTGTTGCCAGATCTCATTATCACAAAAGAATATTCCATTTCTTATAGAGATAACCTGACAAAAGAGAAACACTAAGTCGCAAGAGATAAAGGAATATTCGGGAAACATTAGGAGATCTCACGACTACATTAGGATAGGAAATGTGCACATGCCAAAATGGATTTTAAGTTACTCACTAAAGTAACTTCAAAACATAACATATTTTGGAGAACTAGGGTTTTTTTCCATTTTCGAGCAGATATAACCTAGGGCTTAGGGTTTTTTGACATCTCTCTTCGATTTTGACCTAGAAACCATAATTTTTAGAGGGATCTTTTGCAATTTTAGACAGGATTTTGATTTCTAAGGAAGGATAGGCATGAGAACAAAAAAATTTACTGGGCAGACATCAAAACTGGAAATACAACCAATAGTGGCTCTATTTGAGGATGGCTAAATGCAAATTTATGACAAGATCCATAGAATCTTTGGTTGCAGATCACTTCAAAAAATGAGAGCAACTGAATGCGGAAATGAAACACACTATATACATATGTTACATACTTACTTGTGCATAGAAAATTTGATTTCTAATTGAAGAAAGGCTTTAAAAATTGCCCATGCACTGGAAATTTAATTTCTTTTCCATCCATATCCTTTAGAAAATATGAATCCTTTCCAAAACTCTTATAAATGACAAATGGTCCAAGCTGCCATAAAGACTCAAACTTCTTGTCTTTCCCTTTATCCTCTGATCTGAAATTCCACTGAAGTACTAGATCATTTGGTTGGAATTTTTTGTCACTATCCCTTTTATCAAATAGATACTTCATTTTCTATTGTAACTTAATATTTTCTTTCTGGCTATCTTTTCTAATTTCATCCAACTTTGCCAACTGCAACATTCTATCTTGCATAATGTCAGAAACTTCTAAATGCTCATCTTGTATAAAATGGTATACATGTAATAAATTTTTCATAGGAATCCTAGACTATAAACCATATACAAGCTCAAATAGTGATTTTCATGTTTCTTTCTTAACTGTAACCCTGTCAGCCCACAATGCCAATTTTAGTTTCGTATGCCATTCTCTTTTATTCTTTTCAAGAGTCTTCTTTAAGATCTTCAAAATTATTTTGTTGCTAGACTATGCCTGTCCATTTTCCTATGGGTGGTATGGGGATGAATATGACATTATGATCCCATAATTTTCACAGAAATATTTTATCTCATCAACTTTGAAGGCACACCAAACCTGGTTAGAATATTCTCCATTAGAAATTCAGTAACAACTTTACTTGTAGCCCTTTTTGTGGGTACAACTTCAATCCATTTTGTAAAATAATCCATGGCTACAAGGATCCAACTATGTCCTCCACTATATTTTTCTGAAAATTATCCTATAAAATTAATCCCCCACATAGCAAAAGGGGCCTCAGCATTCATTGGATTTAATAAAAAGGCTCCTAAAAATTTCAATTTATTTGAGAACCTCTGGCAAGGGTCACATTTTCTAACATATGCATGTGTATCTTTGAATAAACTGGGCCAAAAATATCTAGCCCTTAGAATCTTATGGGTAGTGGTCTTGGCAGATAAATGACCTCCACATACCCCTGTATGCATTTCACTTAAAACCTTCTCAGATTGGCTTTGATCTAGACATAGTAATAATACACCATTTATGTTTTTCCAATATAGATCTCCCTTAATTATGGTATATTTTTGGGCTTGCAATCTAAGACTTCTCTTTTGGTTATCTATCATAGTATTAGGACACTTGGCATTTTTCAAGAAATACATAATATCATCACAGAATGGTTGTTTCTCTATACTTGTAATTGTCTAATCATGTATCTCTGTATTGTTCACTTGTACTAAATCCAAATTCTCCTTTGTCATTAGTTTTTTCCAAACCCTGACCTCTTACTAATTTTTTAATGTGGATTTCTAAATTAAATTCTTGAATTCTGTTTATCCACTTACATCTCTTACCTTTCACTTCTGACTGAGTAAGAATATCTTTTACTACTGAATGAGGAACATATGCTTGCACCTTAGCAAAAACCAAGTATGTTCTAAATGATTTTATAGATTTTACTAGGGCATATGCCTACTTCTCCATCATCTCATAATTTAGCTCTGCAGCCTAGAGAGATTTAGTATAAAAGGCTATTGGATGTTCAAAACCTTCTTCATCCTTTTGTAGTAAAACAACAACAATTGTATGAAAGGATGCATATGGAAATAAATAAAAAGGCTTGCTATAATCTAGTGATTTCAAAATAGGAGCCCCCTATACTACTTTCTTTATTCCCTCAAATGCTACCTGAGCTTCCTTGTTCCAATGAAATTTTGTGTCTTTCTTGAAAAGCTTGATGATCGATTTGACAATTTCTTCAAATTTTGCTATGAATCTTCTTACAAAATTTATCTTTCCTAATAAATACTGAATACCTTTAGATTTTTTGGAGCAATGACCCTTTGGATAGCTTCAATTCTTTCAGGATCAATCCTTACCCCATCCTTGAACATTATATGTCCTAGCAACTTTCCTTCTTGTATTGCAAAATGACATTTTCTAGGATTCAATAAAACACCATATTCCAAAGCTTTATTAAAAAATTTCCCTAAGTGTTCACAATGATCCTCAGCCTTTTTAGAATATGCAGTTAAGTCATCTTGGTAAATAACCATGAATAAATCAATAAATTCCTTAAAGGAAACATCCATGGCTCTTTGAAGATTTTCTCCTGCATTTATCAGTCCAAATGGCATTCTAATATAGACATAAGTCCCCCACGGAGTAGTAAATGTCATTTTGAACTGCTCTAATTCCTTCACTAAAACCTGATTGTAGCCTGAAAAAGCATCCATCATTTAGAGAATCTTACAACCAGTTACCTTATGGAACATTGCCTCCATGTTAGGTAGAGAATATTTGTCTTTGAGAGATGTAATGTTCAAGTTCCTAAAATCAACACAAAATCTAATGTCACCATTCTTTTTTCCTTACTGGCACTAAATTTGAGACCCATGTTAAATGCCTAATGGGCTGAATAATCCCAACATCCTTTAATTTCATCAACTCTTGCTGCATCTTGGGAGCCAAAAAAGGATTAATAGTTCTCTATTTTTGTCTAAATGGTTTCACCTCTGATTTCAGTGGTATTTCATGTTGGAAAAGATCTTCCCTATAAGCTTTTAGATCTTGATGTGACCATGAAAACACATGCTTATATTTTCTCAATAGTTTAATCTGATTTGTTCTGACATGGAAATCTAATCCTTTTCCAATATAAACTATTTGAGGAGTAGTTTATGATCCCAAATTTATCTCCTCTAACTCCTCAATCTTAGCATTGCTTATCTTTGTTGAGCGATCACTTTGACTACTAAACAATGCCTCGAGTTCAACCAAACCCCTGGGAATCTAATTGGAACTCAATTGGACAACCTCACTTCCCAGAACCATATTCTTGCCATCAACTATCTCGACTAAAGAATTCTAGTTTATAAGCTGATTTTCACAATGATCTAAGCCTTGAATAAATCTAAGAATATCTTGGTCATTCTCAAATACTTTCTAGTTGTAAATATTATCAAGGACAACTGGTCTTGTCTTGACTTCAACTATTGATACCCCACTTAGGGTCAAGTCATCAGTTTTCAAAGCAACATTAGCTAAGAAATCTGCCATAATGTTTTTGGACCTTTCTATCCAATTAATATTGAAGGCATCAAAAAGTTCAATTTGGTCCCAAATTGCATTCTTATACATTTTTAATCTATCATTCTTTACAGCATATTTGGACCTAACTTGGGCTACTACTAATTCTGAGTCACCATAAACTTTTAGACATTTTATTCCATGTTTAGCAGCAATGTCTAGCCCTTAGAACAAAGCTTCATACTCTATTGTGTTGTTTGTACAATGAAAAGCTAGCAAGAAAGAATACTTGAAAGTAGTACCTGATGGAGAAATGAGTAACACACTAGATCCTGTTCCTTCTTTAGAACAAGCTCCATCAAAATATATTTTCATGTGAAATCAACTCCTTTACCAAAGGATCAACATCTTCATATTGATGGGCACTCCTTTGTACTCTGAAATTCTCCTTATCCACATCTATACAAAAATTCATGTTAGTGTCTTCATACCACCCAATCATATGAGGTTATCTACATTCTCTAGACACTTTAACATTATTTTCGGCTATTTTTAAAGTAGCATATGATAAATCACATTGTATGTTGCCTCCCATTGAAGCACTCCATTTTCTGGATAATAGCATTCTATAATGTGGTGTAATATCAACCACTAGAACACTCATTGTCAAGACCACATCAGAGCATATTGCTAACTTCTAAGGCATAGATTCAATGGTACCAATAAAAGGAATCTCTCTTGAGTCCATTTCTTGACATCTCCCATGAGGAGTATCAACTTGCAATCTCATGGACATCATGATTTCAACTGGCATAACAATGTTTGATGCTCCTGAATCAATCATGCAATTTTTTAACATCTTACGATTAATGACCAGTGTTAGAAAATAAGGATCAACAACTTTTGGATAGGTAGTTGTATTTAGAAAAACCTGAAGAATCTCAGATACTATCACTCCAGGTTCTTTTCCCCTATTGCTTGTTTTCTTTTCAACATGCTCTGAACTTTGAACTTTCATTGTAGTCACACTGTCTAACACTAATAGAACCTTTTCTCCGTGTTCTTTTATTCTCATCATTTCCAAAAATGGAACTTTTACAGTCATTTGAGAAAAAAATTGGCCCATATCAACTGGAGTATACTTTAAATCATAGGACTTTGTTTTTTCAACCACAATGTTATTTTCCTCTATTTGTATTTTCAGAGTTGGTTCTTCTTTCTTGGATGTTTTGTTCTCAACTTTAGGAGAAGAAACATTTGTTTCTTGCACTTTGGATTTCCCCTCATGTACAACACTAGGCTCAATAGCTTTGCCTACAATTTTGACCTTGGGTTGATCTACATTTTCCCCAAGTCCATCTTTCTTTGAAACATACTTGGTATCTACCTTGTTTTCTTTTAAAAAAATACCAGATGGCTGACTTCCAGTACCACCAACCACTTTGTTCCTTAGCTGATAATTACTTCTTGCTTTGCTCAATAAATTAGTAGTAATTCTAGCCTTTTCCTCATCAGAAGCCTTCCTTACTACTAGACATTCTTGGTCACCTTGGGCATAGGATCTTATATGATCACCCATTTCATCCTCTTCACTATCTGATACAGTTTGTTGTTGATGAACCTCCATTATAGCCTATGAGCCATATGAATCATGATTTTCAATTTTACAATCAGAGTCCATATCATGACATGAATAGGCATTAGTCATATTGTAATCGCATTTCTCACCTTCACCCTCTTCTTGTTCCTCATTTGCTTTTAAATCTAAAGAAACAGTGCAAAAATTAGGATTACGTGGAGCTTTGCATGCCTCACACCAGAAGTCATCACTACACAAATGAACAATATTCTTATGTAAGGGATCAAGAGTCCTATTTTCAGATTTATATTTTCTTGGTGGGGCAATAGGTTTTCCATCCTTAAATTGAGTACCATAGGGATGATTCTGCATCCTATTATGTGGATTGTAAGTATTACTATAGGATGGTCTATTGTTTTGAGGAGCTTTGTATTCTCTTTGTTCAGGCTCCTTTTGGTTACTCCTACTAAAACTAGTATCATCTCTGCTACCCATTTTCCTAGATACCCTTGTGTTGATTTCAATATAAAATGATATTTTATACACATCATTAAGGGTTATAGGATTCTTATCTCTAAGAGCATATCCTAGTTTTGCATCAAAAGCATTTAGATATGTAGCTAGACATACCTTTTCATCAAGCTTGATCCATTGAAATAATTTGTGCATAGCTCTCTAAAATATGGTATTGAATTTAGTCAACTCCTCATTATAATTATTCTTTATGTTATTGAATTAATTCAATAGGAATCCCTCATTGGTCTTTTCACCATACTGATCTTTTAATAAATCAATGAATTCATCCATGGATGCTACAGAACCATGTGATAGACCTCTAAACCATTCCCTAGAATCCTCTACCAGGGATTGGACAAAGAGATTTATTATGACATCCTCATGATTGACATTCAAATAATCTAAAAAATATATGAACTTCCTCAAGTGCACTTCACAATAAATAACATTGTTTCCTGAAAACTTTGGGAGAGTTTCCACAATATCTTTAGGTAGTTCATTAGGGTAACCAGGAATGCCAATAAAAGTAAATTTTTTGTACCTTTCCGGGTGTAATGACCTCCTTTGGAATTTTTCATCATACTATAAAGTAGCAGCCTTGGATTTTGAAGATGTAGCATTTCTAGCACCAGCATGAGAATCCATAAAATATTGCAAGAAATCAATCTTATTCTTCATCTCCAAAGTAGCAGCTTCAACCTCTTTTTTCTCTATCTTCTTTGTCATGGTTTCTTTTTCTTTTCTTAATCTCTCAAGATCAATGTCTAGCTTGGACATTTGTTCTGTCAAGACACTGTGAACCTTTGGCTCTTCAACCTCCTTTTCAGTAAGTTTCTTTTTTCCTTTACCCTTGACAGCTTGTGAACTAGAAGCCTTATGAGTAAATGGTATTTCTTGGTTCTTACGAGATCTTTCAACATTTTTTTGATCCTGATGTCTTAGAGATCTTCTTCTAAACTTATCAACATCCTTTTGATAAATTTTTTTCTTTTTTAAATCCTTTTCTCTTTTGCTTTGCTGAATTAGGGCCAACTACCTTTTCACAATTCTCTCTTTTTCAAAAAGCTCATCTAAAGAAAATTCAGAATCTAAACTACTAGGAACAATTCCTTCTCTGTCACTAGAAGTAGTGGTGACTACATATGCCTCTAATCCGAGGTGAGCCTCTTCATATTCTGAACTGTTACCTTCATATCCAGACTGATCTCTATCTTTACTTCTAGTATCTCTTTCTTCTTGTATTTTGGAAGAGTTATCTATGTTAACTTGATCTTTCTTCTTTCTCCACATTTATGTCCTTGAAGTAGTTGGGATACCACTATCCAACTCAACTTTAGGATTGTTTCTTTTCCTTGACCTAGTATGCATATTGAAAAGATATGTGCTTATCCTTTATTACAGATCACATATATTTTTCTTTTAGAGTCACCACCCAACATTAGTTTGGGAAAGATAGAACACAACTCAAATATGACTACTGTAAGGATGATTTATATAGGAACTCTCAATTGTAAATACTAGATACTTCTGAGTAAAACCTTTATTCCCCAGAAGAGTTGCCAATTTGTTAGGGATTTTTCTTGTATGAACCACAATGCTTGAATGATTGTTTGAACACTATGACTCCTAATACTGATTTAAACAAGAAAAATTCCTAATTGATGAGGATTGGATAAGATGCTCCTTCTTTTTCAAGCTCCACATGCTTAGGCAGGTATTACCTCTAAATGATTACTAAATATTCAGTATATGTTATAGTGGACAATGATTTTGTATTTACCCTTTATTGAATCAACTTATAAAATACCCTGCAGATGACCAAAATCAATTGGATACAGAGCTTAACCAGATAAAATATGATTGTAAGAATATAAAATATCAATGAGACAAGGATTCTCATCCTTCTTCCTTTGAAGGAGGGTTAACCTAGTGATTCACTCTTCAAGGAATCAACAAACTAAATTGTATCCGGATGATACAAATCCACTTGAGTTCAACTCATGTGTTCTTAGTAACTGAATGTAATTGGTTAATTGATTTATTTGGATGAAGAAGTAACTTCTCACCGAACCCCAGACCAGTGCCTATTCCTTGGTCAAAGAGTCAAATGAAAACATAAATCCACAGAAACAAACTAAGAAAATACTATAGAATTCCTTACAAACTATATGCAGCTCAGATTGAATGCCTTAAAAACTATCTTATCATTCCCACACAACTGTATCAAATCCTCACATTAATGATTAACCCTCTGAAATCACTAATGAAACTTAGTTCTCTCCTTGAAAGAAACTCACAAGCAATTAGACAGTTACCTTGTAACCGATATGTTTAAGATGCCTCGCAAATTAAACGTACAAGAGCCACACACAAAAATATAAAGAAAAAACAATAACATGGGATAGGCAACTGCACTGTATTTCATTAATATGTCCTATTTCAATATATACAGACTAGAAGCTTAAGAGTATGCAAAATTAGAAGCCTGCCTTGCAGTAGAAATTCAACAACATTTGAAAAATGCTACAATAGGCCTATCTATAGCCCCAAATCATCTTGGAATCCTTAAGAGATAAGGATACAACAAGCTTCAGATGATTTCGACCTAACCCTAAAACTCTAGAAGACAAAATACAATTTTCTTCTGAAACAGAAAGACAGATAAAATATCTAAGCTCATAACTACTGTCTTCAATTCCTTCTAAAACTATCTCATCGCCAGTGACTGAAACTTGGCTGAGCATTGGTTGACCTTTTTCTTTACCGATATTGAAACAAATTGTCATGCCCAAAAGTTGGGCAAAAACACACGAACAAAATTTTTTTTAATAACGCATTAAAACGAGATACTAAAATAAACACAAGGGTAACACATGCACGCAAAATGGTGCAAAGGGAAAAGAACAAAACCAGATAGGTCACAAAGAGAGGAATAGCTTTTAGAGCTACCCTAAAGGATGCCTAAAACTCCAAACTGGCTCTGCATGCAAACTGAGGTAGTTGACCGAAAGTCAACTAGAGTTGACCAAAAGTCAACTATACTCTAAAATAAGAGAAGAGACATGACTAGGAACTACCAAGCTCTAAAGAGGTCATAGGCATGCAAAACGAGGTAGTTGACTAAAAAGTCAACCCATGTTGACCAAAAAGTCAACTGTCTCTGTTAGACATGAAACTAAAATTTAAGGTTCTAGAGACTACGAGGAACATCTGGTTCAAATCTTGAAACATACAGACAAGGGTTGACCATGGTTGAATTAAAGTCAACTGTGCAAACAATGGTCAAAAGGGGACATTTAACAATGTCTAACGCTATTCTAGATCAAATGAACAATATAATTGGTTAATTTATCACTTAATAACCCACATAAAATTAATTAACATAATATTCTCTATTCCAAAATTTAATAGCCTGAAACTTAAAGTGACTAAGTTATTTAATCTAAAGAAATAAACTTTTACCTCTAGAATGCTATAACTTTAATATTATAATTAAATTTAAACTCCTTAAAAATTTAAACTAACATTCTAAGATAAGATAATATTTGATGTAATATAAACCTATTCAACATTAATTAATAAATAACTAAAAAAAATACAAAAACATTGCTAATATATATATAAAAAATGTAAATAAACAATACTTCTCTATTACCTTAATTAAATACTTACAAGGGCACATTAATTAAAAAAAAAAATGTTTAAATAATGTTACTTATCCTTACTACATAACATAATCCATTTATTTAACTATATAAAAATACATCTATATAAAAAACATTCTAATTATAACAATAATATATAAAAAAATACTATTTAAAATCTAATTTAAATCTTAATTTAACTAATAGGGCAAAGGAACAAAACCCTAATAAACAAACCCTACATTTCCTTATGGGACGCTGGAGGAAGGGGCAGCGAAATACGCAAGGAGGAATTTTTTAATATTTTTCTTTTACCACCGGCGACGTTGCAAAGCCAGCCGAGCGGTGGAGGGATGGAAGACCAGGCGGCATTTAGCAGCCTAGCTGCGAAGGAGAGGGTAAGCAAGGGGAGCGGGGTCGGCACAGCGCGGCTCCACTGCCCCACTGTGTATACACAGTGGTTGGGTGTGTCAGTCGCAGCTGACGCCCCACCTGCCACTGTGCCTACACAGTGGACAGGAACCCTCACGCGGCCGAGTCGCTGGGTCGGGGATGGGCTTCGGCCCTCCCCACCCAAAACCTCAAAAAAAAAACCAAACCGCCTAAGTTTTAATATAAATAAATTTTCTTTTTTTAAAACTTCAAACTTTTTTTTTAAAACAAAGAAATACATCAGATAGAAGGATAAAAGATAAGAATTAATAATAATAATAATAAAATAGTAAACAAAAAACAATTTACTTTAGGACTGGTATTATGGGACTGTATTTCCCAAAACAGGGAATACATCCCAAATACTAATTTTAATTTTTTTAATGCCAATGTGCTATATAATTTCTTCTCCACATCTTGGTGGAAAGAAATATTAAAAAAACAAATAAATTTTATTTTTTTTTGTCTACAAGATTTTATTTTAAAAAAAAAAAAAATAGGGAAGAAATACTAATCTCAAGAACAATATCTCATGGAATTATTTAAAACTATCAACAAAATTTAAATGTACATATATATACTCTGAGAGAGGAAAAATGTAATCCTAAGTAACAACATTATAATCAGATTTTAAGCCATTTGAGAAAATGGGGGCCAGAGTATATTTGATAATAAAGATTTTATGATTTTGAAATTTATTTCTTACTCCATAAGAAATTTAATCATCATACATGGAGTACTTTAAAATATCCATTCTTTTTTTTTTTCTAATTCAAAACAATAATAATAGTACAATTCCGGAAACAGTAATAGGCTTCAAATTACCTTAAGTCCTTATACAAACTTGCAAAAACTTAAAAAACAATAAAGGTTACAAGGCTAAAGGAAACCCACCAACCAAAGTTCTAAAATCCTCTAAAGACATGAGGACTACAAATGATCACTTTATAGTTGTCCACATATGTCTATAAGGGTAATCTTGTAAGCTCCTCCATCTAGCTAAACCTGATAAAAGGGAGTTAACCAGGGATGCTCACCACCCAACCTAGGCCTTTACAAGGCCACCCCCAAGCTTGGGGATCCAAACTGGAATGGGTTGCAATCAAATACACCCAACAAGCAAGAAAAGAAAAGGAGACTTCAAACACAAGAAAACTTCCCAACATCAGTATGTACATGAGGAAGTATCTCCAAGAGACATTCCAGAAACAGGGGTAGTGGTAGACCTCACTGAAGGAGAAAGCCAAGATCACAAATAATACACAAGCCTCACATGGACTTGATAAGGACCATCTTTACAAGATG